>QXTE01000140.1:2440801-2679753 GCA_003942145.1 Platysternon megacephalum
CCCCCCCCCCCCCCCCCCCGGCATGCAGTCTGGGCCTGGTGGGCCTGCTGTGCACCCCCTGATACACACACACACACACACACACACTGCTTGCCAGGAGCCAATCCAAAAAAAAAGCAACAAGCTATAAGCAAAAAACTAGCCAACAATCAACTCACAAGCCAATTAAGCCAAAAACAAACCCAATTTCTGTGTGTTCCCCCCCCACGTCCCCCCCAATGCGTTTGGCATGTCTGATTTGAAGTACACTGCAGTTTAAAAGGAAAGAAATCAAACAAACCATTTGGGTAGAAAAAAGATCATTTTTGTTCTTGCGTGTGCTGCTGCAAACTGCTAAATCAGAGCAATTCCATCAGGACTTTCAAAAACTGTCTATTGCCTTAATGAAAAACATCTTTACATTTTTTGCATCTTTATATTTTAGTCAAGTGTGTAGAAGCCCCTGTCAAGATTGGCACCCAATTCTACATACATGCAATAAAGACAGTCCCTGCCCTGAAGAGCTTATCCAAGTAGACAGTCCAGACAAAGGTGGGGGGAGGAGCATTATCCCCATTTTACAGATGGGGAATAGAGGCCAAAAGAGGTTAAATGACTCCTCCAAAGTCTCTCCGTCTGTGGCAGAGCTGGGGGCTAGATCCCAGTCAAGTAGCTCGGCTATGAGACCATCTTTCAGCTCCTCGAAAGGCCAAGCTGAAGCCATTTGTTTCTTGATGCGTTTTAGAACTCATTGATCTGCCTTTCCTGAAATGTGGGCAAGGGGACAGACTTGGTTTGCAACCAGCTCCCATTTGTTCAGTATCACTTTGAGGCACTTAGGCTCTTAACTCAGTTAGATGCTTTTTAAAGTTTTACTCGATCTTACTATAGGACTTAAATGTGAAATCTAAAAGTGGGAAGTTGATCTGCTGTAATGGAGCTGGAAGTTCATGCGCTGTTAGTGGAGGAGCTGACTATAAAGAATCAGAGTCCCCTAGATTTTAGAAACTTATAATCTGATTTTAAGTTTTAATGTATGAAAGAATCCTCTGCAGTTCTCAAATTTGATGCATGGTTAATTCTCCAGTTGTCATTGGTGTCACATCTATGCTTATAATCCCCAGTAAATGCACAAGCATGATTGTCATACTTTCCAGTATTGGAGGGAAATGTCAGGCAGTCAGTCTTGTAGGCAATTTAAATACTTAATGTTTGAAATTGCTTGGCCTTGTGCATTAATACTCCAGAGGCATACCATCATTTTCTCTCTCTGCGAACTACCTGCTTTTATTTTTATATATATATATATATTAGTCTTTTTACCACCATATTCTGTTGCTTTCTCTTTATTCCTTCAATAAAGCAATTATTTCTTTAACACTATTGTGAAGAATAGAATAGAAAACTGACTTAATTTCATAGGTGAAAGGCAGGCTAATATAGAAGCTGTTGGTAGCTAATCCATAATGTTTGAACATGTGTTAATAAATGAAGTGCAGTAGGTGATTAAATTTAGTGATTCTTGCAGGAGGCCTTATAGAACCCTAAGAATATCCCCATTTAAAATGTAAAAGCTTGTGGTTAGGGAGGAAACCTGATTCTGCCCTACAAAGTCCTGAGTGTCACTGTGCAGCACTCGGTTTGTAGAATGCCATATTTACTGGCCACTCTTCTACTAGCCCTGGTTATAAATAGGACCCTACCAAATTCATGGTCCATTTTGGTCAATTTCATGGTCCTAAGATTTAAAAAATTGTAAATTTCATAATTTCCGCTATTTAAATCTGCAATTTCATGGTGTTGTAATTTGTAGGGATCCTGACCCAAAAAGGAGTTATGCGGGGGTCACAAGGTTATTGTAGGGGGGTTGCGGTACTGCTACCCTTACTTCTGCGCTGCTGCTGATGGCGGCGCTGCCTTCAGAGCTGGGCAGCTGGAGAGCGGCGGTTGCTGGTCAGGAGCCCAGCCCTGAAGGCAGAGCCGCCGCCAGTAGCAGCGCAGAAGTAAAGATGGGATGGTATAGTATTGCCACCCTTACTTCTCTGCTGCTGCTGGTGGTGGCGCTGCCTTCAGAGCTTGGCATCTGACCAACAGCCTCTGCTCTCTGGCCACCCAGCTCTGAAGGCAGCACAGAAATAAGAGTGGCAATACCACGACCCCCCTAAAATAACCTTACGACCCCTCCCTGCAACTCCCTTTTGGGTCTGTACCCCCAATTTGAGAAACACTGGTCTCCCCTGTGAAATCTGTATCGTATGGAGTAAAAGCACACAAGACCAGATTTCTCAGGGGGAGACCAGATTTCATGGTCCATGATGTGTTTTTCACAGCTGTGAATTTGGTAGGGCCCTAGTTATAAAGCTTCACCTGGCACCTGTTAAGAACCACATTTGTTTGTACAAAACAGTAGGCTACTTTTTACCTGCCTGCTTGAATGACTGGCAGACATCCAGAAAGGACAAACATTTGATAGGAAGCTAAACCTCATAATTCATATTGTATTTCAACCTGTTGGAGGTCTTGTGGCAACACTTGGCTGTAGTCAGATTTGTTTGACAGTATTTCACTGCTTGGAATTCTGAGTGAGGCACTCTGTAGGATTTCATTAGTACAATGTCTGACACCTATCAAGAATTAAACTCAATATTTCTCTGGGCTGTTCAAAGACTAAGGACAGATTTTTCAACAACAGATGCTGGAATCCAATTCCAAGCAGTGAAATAAGTTTGTGTACACGAAAACTTAAGTCTTGAGATAATGACCTGAGCAACAAGGTATTTTAATTTCTGCATGTGTGTATTTTTCTTTCACAGGTATTTAGCGAAGAATGCGTCCACGTTGTTTAGTGCCAGTGACTACGAAGTAGCCCCTCCCGAATACCATCGGAAAGCAGTATAACGGCATGCCTCTGTATAGTGAAGTCATACTTGGATCTCTGTAACAGTGCTGTCCATGTCTCCATTTTGTTCTTGGTCCTTCCATTGCACATGTCTCTTGCACAGATTATGTAAATTTAAAGTGAATAAAGTGTGTGTTAAAACTGAACTGACATTTGTAAGTTCTAAAGTTTTTCTTTTGTTTGTTTGTTCTGAAACAGAAGCCTAAAAAGGAGGCTTTGGGAACCCATCAGTGGGATGTAGAAAGAAATGCAATTAACATATTATTTCGTTGTCTGAGCTCCTTAAAGTTTATAGGTTCATTGTTTTGACACTAAGCTCTTACCGAACCTGCATTATTGCTTAGTGATGACAAGTAAGTGTACCACAGGGGTTGGGATGACCTAACTTACATGCTACTAATTAGTCTGACTTTCAAGCCCACTCACTTTCTTGGTGTTTGAAGTTGATCCATAAATTCATTCCTTGCCTAGAGAGTTGAAGGATTGTGACTTTTGTATTCTAACATAATGGAAAAATGCATTATTGTATCTTGGTGTTCTGGCAATGTTGGTCTTTCAAGGAGCTATTTTACAAGTCTTCAAATAAACTTTTTTTATTTCAAAGATTACCTATTTTGACTTTTTAACTGACCTGTGTCCTGCTTCATCTGTTGGAGCATTTTCACATGATCTAGCACTCAAGTCATAAATCAAATCGTGTTGTCCTAGTTAAATCTGCAGTATCCTGAAAATATTAGTATAAAGTGTGAATTTGTGATTTTTAGTTGTAACTTGGAGGTGCTGTTTCTGAACCTTCTTCAGCATTCCTTACTCCTAACTGAAATCAATAGGATACAGCACTCTACTACTCCTAACTTCTTTGAATAAAGAAATCAAACTGCATGAAACAGCAAGGAAGCTGTAAAAGAGCTCATTAGAAAGTGTTTTGAAACCGATCAAACACTTTGAAAACAGACTACTTCCTGGCCCGTCCCATTCAGGCATCAGAAACCTGACATTCACAGGACTGTGACCTTGGACAGATAAAACATGAAGTAGGACTAGCGCATTTTTCTCAAAGCCCCAGTGTGTCTCTTGTTCAATAAACCCCATTTTCCAGTGGTAAAGAAGCATCAAAAGTCTTTATTTTTTCTATTGATGGACTAGATTCCTCCATCCAGTAGGGAATAATTCAATTCCTGTCTAAGGCATTTGCAATATACTTGACTTGTATATTTTTCTAAACTAAATTGGGACAGATTAATAATGCAAACCATGCATGAAGAAACTTGTATATCTACAGTGGCTTTAATCCAGAACTCTTGAATAACCTGGTAGTTCCAGACAAATATGCATGAAGTCGCAGTTGTAGTTTTGCACAGAACATATTGTCTGAGCAGGCAAGAGAAACGAAAATTTGTTAGAATAATGTATTCCCAAATTTTCCCTTTAATTTTCTGTCCGTATCTTTAATCACAGTATATTCATAAAGGTTGAAACCTGTTAAAGCACATTGCCAAGCACTGATGTTCTAACAAATTAAAATCTGCTCAACAAGTACCATGGATTTTAGTCACTTCTGAGGTCTAAGCATAGTGAATAGTAGTTGAAGGATATAAATGAGGCATAGCCCCTCAATGGACATCTGCCTTAACATAATTAAATCTTTATATAATGGTAGCACCCAAAGGCCCTAATTAGGGTTGATTATCCTGAATTATCACTGCGAATTCATAATCCCAGTATTTCAATTTTTAATTATTTTTACAGCTACACAAATGTGCCAAGGACTTCAGTTGTGGGTCTTGACCCAAATATAAGCTTCCAGTCTGGGATCACTTGAAAGGATTTCAGACACTTGCAAGAGAAAATATTGCTGTGGGAGAACTATGAATATGTAAAGTCTTCCGTAGGCAGTAGAATTCAGTCTCTCCAGTCTGAAATCATTGACACACCCCATTGAGAACATGGAAAAACATAGCTCCTTCTGGAAAATCTTCACAATTAAAGCTCGTTTCCTGTCTTTACACCTGGCATTGTCATGGCTTCAGTTTGGTTATCCATGTGATCTTAAACTTAATCTGGAACAATAGTAACATAAAACTTGCAATTCCATGTGTACATCTACCTCTTGTACATCTGCCTTCCCTCACCCTTCTATAACTTTAAAATCAGTCTGACAAGGGGACACTCTCAAATGTCTAATTTGATTATTTAAAGAAAATTTGCCGTTTAAATCTTTAATTGTACAAAAAATAACTGAGCAGATATAAAATGTAACTTTATAGCACAACTGTACAACATGAAACACTTATGTTCTCTAGCCTTCGCTGAAACTGTTTGCATCCTGTATTCCTTAAAACTTGTTGGTGTTCATGATAGATTCGGATTCCTCCTTCCATTGATGCTGCCTCTTGTGTTTAGATAAGGTGGGGATAACTCTCAACCGTACATTTTTCATGAGGCTACCTACAACTGAATTTTGAATGTCTAAATGATATTCGTATTTCTCAACAAGCTAACAAAAGAGCACGTTGTCCATGCATGGTGTGTAGCTTTCATGGTACCTGTATGCATGGTGTTGGTTTGCATGGTATGTGTCGCTTTTTAGTTACTTTCAACACTGATTTGGCAGATTGACTTGTTTTCACCCAGTTTCCAACAGTTTCTGTTCTGTCGCAGAAACTTTCTTCTGACAGTATTGGAGTGACCAAATAAGTCCAAATTTTTCAGCCATAAAATCATTCCTCATCCTCTGCTCATCTCAGTAAACAACTCAGTTTTGTAGTAGTCACTACTTTCCAGTGATCTTGGAGAAGTCACAAATCAATACACTTCTTGTAAGTTATCTGAAGTACATAACAGCCATATTAGGCCAGACCACTGGTCCATCTAACCCAGTATCCGGTCTCTGGCAGCGGCCCGTGCCAGATACTTCAGAGGGAATGAACAGAACTAGGCAATTTATCGAGTGATCCATCCCCTGTTGTCCAGTCCCAATTTCTGGCAGTCAAAAATTTAGGGACACCAGGAACATAGGGTGCATCCCTGACCATCTTGGCTAATAGCCATTGATGGACCTATCCTCCAGGAACTTCTAATTCTCTTTTGAACCCAGTTGTACTTGTGGCCTTCACAACATCCCATGGCAACAAGTTCCATAGGCTGCCTGTGCGTTGTGTGAAGAACTTGTTTGGTTTTTAATGCTGCTGGCTATTCATTTCATAAGGTGATCCCCAGTTCTTGTGTTTATGTGAAGGAGTAAATAAGTCTCCATACCATTCATTATTTTGTAGACCTCTGATATCCCCTCTTCTTCTCCCCCCCCCCCCCCCCCCCAGCATAAGCGCAGACTCTGGGGGGGCGGGGCTGGGACATAGCCAGGGGTTGAACACCCCCTGGCCTGGAGGAAGCTGCTACCTATGGCTCTCATTCATCTCTTTTCTAAGCTGAACAGTCCCACTCTTTTTAATCTCTCCTCGTATGGAAGCTGTTCCATACCCCTCATCATTTTTGTTGCCGTTCTTTGTGCCTTTTCCAATTATCTTGTGAGACAGGGTGATCAAAACTGCATGCCGTATTCAAGATTTATATAGTGGCATATTTTGTTTTATTACTGAATTAGTTATTTAGATAAGTGTTAATAGGCACAAAGACACAAACCATCTTGTGATCAGCATTGTATACATGCTTATTTCACAAATGATGTTAAAGTGGCATAAGATTGAGTCTGTCCTAGGCCATGTAAGTGGTCACTAGCAAGTAAAGATTGTGCACAATCTCCGCTTTAGTGAAATGATTAGAATTCTGTGTAATGGCCTGTCCCCCCAGCACGCCCAAACTAGAACCCGTCCGTCCCGACTCTTCTCGACGTAACTGGAATCTCATGATGCTGAAACGTGGGAATCGTTTACAGCCGCTGAGGGTGTTTCAGCACGGGTTCTAGAACAGGCTGCGTGTGCATCTCTCTGTCAATGGAACAAACCTGGTGGAGGATAGCCACAAATCTTTGTATTAACATTTGCTGTTTTGCTACTTTAATGTCTAAAGCTTAATCTCTCTCAAGAAATTGCATTGTGCTTGGCTTTTCAGCAGGAATCACTCTTCTGGTGTGTGTTCTTTGTAATTTTCTAGTATCAGAGGGGTAGCCGTGTTAGTCTGGATCTGTAAAAGCAGCAAAGAATCCTGTGGCACCTTATAGACTAACAGAGGTTTTGCAGCGTGGGCTTTCGTGGGTGAATACCCACTTCTTCGGATGCAAGTAAGTGGACATCTCCAGGGGCAGGTATATATATGCAAGCAAGAAGCAAGCTAGAGATAACGAGTTTAGTTCAATCAGGGAGGGTGAGGTCCTATTCTAGCAGTAGAGGTGTGAAAACCAAGGGAGGAGAAACCAATTAGCTTTTAACTAGCTTTGTTTGAAAGTGTGAAAATATTAAAGGGCAAATGGGATGACCCGGGTAACTGGGCCTGTCAGCCTAACATTAATCCTAGGCAAGATAATGGGGCAGCTCGTATGGGACCTGATTAATAGAGAATTAAAGGATAGGATAATAGTTATTGCCAAGCAACTTGGGTTTATGGGAAATCGATCCTGTCAAACTAACTTGATATCTTTTGTTGAGCTGACAAGTTTGGATGATAAGGGTAATAGTGTTGTTGATCTATATTTGGACTATCAAATGGTGTTTGAGTTGGTACCTCATAGCACTTTGATTAACAAACTAGAATGATATAAAATTAACATGGCACACATTAATCGGATTAAACGCTGGCAAATCGATAGGTCTCAAAATATAATGGTAAATGGGGAGTCATCAAGCAGGTGTGTTCCTGGTTGGGTTCTGCAGGGCTCTGTTCTTGGCTCTTCCCTATTTAACATTTTTGCCACTGACCTGGAAGAAAACATAAATTTGCAGATGAGACAAAAATTAGGGGAGTGGTAAGTAATGAAGAGGACACGTCACCGATAGGGTGATCTGGATCACTTGGTAAGCTGGGTGCAAGCAAACAATGTGTTTTAGTACAGTCAGCTGTAAACGTGTACATCTAGGAACAAAGAACGCAGGCCATAGTTACAGGATGGGGGACTCTCACCTGGGAAGCAGTGACTGAAAAAGATTTGGGGGTCGTGGTGGATAATCAACAAAACAGAGCTCCTAGTGTGACTCTGTAGCGAAAAGGGCTAACATGATCCTTGGATGCATAACCTCTCTGCTCCTACACCAGATTCCTGTTTATTTCACCTCTGTATTTGCCACTTGTGTGGCCATTGCTGGAATACTATGTCCAGTTCTGCTGCAAACAGTTCAAGAAGGATGTTGATCAACTGGAGAAGAGCCCCAAGAACGATTAAAGGCTTAGAAAACCTGCCTCTCAGTGATAGACTGAGCTCCTTGAGTCTATTTAGTTTAACACAGATAAGGTTGAGATGATGTGATGACAGTCTATAAGTGCCTACAGTGGAGTTGCATCATAGGCGCATTTAACTTACGCGATTTTAACTCTACGCTCTCGGCAAAACGAAAAAAAAAGAGAAAAATAACAATTTAAATACTGTACCTGTAGCGCGGGCGATTCCGCCCGCCATTCCACTCAATGAGCGTTTGACTATACGCGATTTTCGCCTTACGCGCTGACTTCAGAACCTAACCCCCGCCTCAGCTGCGACTCCCCTGTATATGGGGAACAAATATTTGATAATGGGCTTTTCAATCTAGCAGAGAAGAGTCTAACCCAATCCCCTGGCTGGAAATTGAAGCGAGACAAATTCAGACTGAAAATAAGGTGTAAATTTTTAACATTGAGAGTAATTAACCTTTCAAACAATTTACCAAGGGTCATGGTGGATTCTCCATCACTGGCCATTTTTAAATCAAGATGGGATGTTTTTCTCAAAGTTCTGCTCTAGGATTTATTGTGGGGAAGTTCTCTGGCCTGTTACACAGGAGGTGAGACTAGATCACGGTCATAGAATCATAAAAGTGTAGGACTGCAAGGGACCTCACTTGAGCTCCTTTTTTTAGTTGCTATGGAAACCCTAAATTACGTGGGGAGCAGCTTATGTTGGAAAGAGGCTGGTTTTGGAGGATCACAGGACCTCAATAGGTCATCTATGATCCCTTCTAGCTTTGGAAGCTATGAATCTATGGAAATACTGAACCAGGAAAGAGCAACTTGAGCTGCGTTAAGTTGATATGGTCTGTCTGATGGCTTTCTAGAAGCTATGAACATCTTCAGTTACCTGGACTGCTTAACATAGAGTTTTGACCGCCAGGTCACCATGTCCCGGTTTACAGCCTTAGTTTACCCATCACTGATGATGTAGGGTTAGAACTCCCACCAGGTGCGTTGGACGGTCCATGTACTGTGTGACCCTTTCAAAGTTGGAGACATTAAATAGATCTGCGTGAGGAGAAATAGATGCCAAATATTGCAGGGTGGTGAGAGAGAACCAGGAGTTACCGCGTCTCATGGTGATGAAAGGGGAAATTGATCCTTCCTGAGTCAGAGGAGTTGAAGGACTGCTTGATGGGGCTAATTGCTTTCAATCCATTGTGCTGAGTCGCCTTCAGCAGGTTTGTCTGTCTGATTTTTGCTTTGGCTTCTTTCTAACAAGCATCAGACACCTGGATCCCCCCCTTCCTTGTGAGGTTGCAAGGCCCCTGCCAGCTCAACAGTCTTTTATTCTGGGAAGGGCAGAGTAATTGGAGTAGCCCTAGGCAGGGCTGGCGCAACCCATTAGGCAACCTAGGCAGTCGCCTAGGGCGCTGCTATTTTGGGGGCGCCGGCGCCCCGGCCGCCCGTAGAAATTTGGGGGCGGGACCTTCCGCCGCCTAGGGCACCGGAAGAGCTGGCGCCGCTACTGGCCCTAGGATGCAGCTCACTTTTCAAGCATGCTGATTTGCACTGGTTCTCGTGTTCTACTTCCTGCCTACGCTCTGTCCATGTCTTGCTCCCTTTGCCTCATTCCCTTACTCAAGCACTTTGCTGCCTTTTCCTGTCCTTCCCCATTGCTAGGACTAGCCTCCCTGCTCCTGTGCAGCAAGCCCCCATCCCACTTTCCCAACGTCTAGTCCAAAGGTTGTTTCTTAGTCCTCCCTCCCTAATGTCTACTCGGCTGTGGCTGCTTCCACTTTGATGCCTGCTGCATTGTTTTTTAATGTCTACTTTAGACTAAAAGCACCATCCCAACTGGTTACTGTGTGTGTTTATAAAGCCCTCTACACCTATAACGCTTTATGCATTTGTGTTAAAAACTAAACCTGCAAAAACTGTCAGACTGCATTAAATGTGGCAGGTTTGCTTTACTGCCAAATATTCTCATACCGTTCTTTCTGGTCGTATCAGGGAAGGGAGTTGGGGATTTCCCCCTAAATATACAAATCTTGTTCAGTCTGCTCTTCAGCTTTGCATGTCTGAAATGCTGATCATCAAACTTTGGAATCAATTCCTGCTTTGGCATAGGGACCAATGTGTGTGCCATTGAATAATGAATGTGGCTTTCCAGTGCTCCTGAAGGCAATTACTGTGGCTTTATTCAGAGTGATTGATATTCCTAGGCCAGGTGCAAAGGCATAGAATTTAAGCTTTCACAAGAAGTCCAGGACTATAGGAATACCTGGAATGCAGAATTTGTCTGGCTATTCCTGTGCCCTAAAGGTTCAGACGGGCCATTAAGGCACAGGACAGAATAATGGTCTGGGCAGAGTTTTGTTGCCCTGGGGGAATCTCCAGAAGAGATGGTTCCTGAGAGCCTCTGCTTCACACAATACATATGGAGATCAGAGAATGCACTTGAACAGGAGCCATCCTGATGTGCACAAGAGACAGTGATTATCAGGGCATTTCTATGAGGGGGTCCTTGACTTTGCATTTGCAAATCACTCCCTCTACCCTCCCATCCCCACCTTGCTCCATCAGAGGTCAGATTTGTTAACCCCCTGGGTTACTCTCAGGCAAGTGGGGGGGGGGGGAGCTGAGGACTGGTGGTGGCTGCATGCACGGGTGTTCATTTTGTGCATCTTTAATTGTGCTCTAGATGCCCAGAGCATAAGGTTTTAATACACGCAGACAATTAAGAGTTGATCACTTTTGCACAAAACTGAGCTGTCCCCTGGCTGGCTATTGAGAAGTGAAAAGACAAATAGGAAAGATCTAAAGGACCAGCAGGCGTCTCTTTAAATGGAAATAAGGACACTGAGCAATTACGTTTCTGCAAGTTGCTATGGAAACTCTACATTACAAGAGTGGCTGGCTTCGGAGGTGCAGGGGGCTCAGTCCAGAGTGGGCCCTTTGCCCTGGTGTGGAAGCTGCTAGTGAGAAGCTGGCTGTGGACTCAGGCCGCCGTGCCCCAGGGTCTCCTGGGAGGGCGGTAGGAGGAGAGGCTGAGTGGGGTCTCTAGGAGCATCTCTCAGGGCTTGGGCATTGTTACAGCTTGCTGTGCGGGCCTCTCAGAGTGCAGCATTTAATGACTGTCATTAGCAACTACTTCTGATTTATCCCGGCTATTACCCAGCAGGAGAGCCCAGATTACATTCTGAATCAGAGCAATGCCTTGGCAGTTTGCCAAACCGCCCCTGCAAGTGGAAGCCGGGGCTCCCTTCCCGCACACTGGATCTGGAAAATGGTGTTTTGTGTGTGTGCCGGACGGATCTGCTGCAATTCTTTGTTTGTTCCTTTGGTGGGAACTAGCTCCCTGCGTGCTCTGGTCGGGAAAACGCGAGCAGTGCTGCTGTCACTGAGCTGGGAGATCATAGAATCATAGAATCTCAGGGTTGGAAGGGACCTCAGGAGGTCATCTAGTCCAACCCCCTGCTCAAAGCAGGACCAAACCCAACTAAATCAGCCCAGCCAGGGCTTTGTCAAGCCTGACCTTAAAAACCTCTAAGGAAGGAGATTCCACCACCTCCCTAGGTAACCCATTCCAGTTCTTCACCACCCTACTAGTGAAAAAGTTTTTCCTAATGTCCAACCTAAACCTCCCCCTCTGCAACTTGAGACCATTACTCCTTGTTCTGTCATCTTCTATCACTGAGAACAGTCTAGATCCATCCTCTTTGGAACCCCCTTTCAGGTAGTTGAAAGCAGCTATCAAATCGCCCCTCATTCTTCTCTTCTGCAGACTAAACAATCCCAGTTCCCTCAGCCTCTCCTCGTAAGTCATGTGCTCCAGCCCCCTAATCATTTTTGTTGCCCTCCGCTGGACTCTCTCCAATTTATCCACATCCTTCTTGTAGTGTGGGGCCCAAAACTGGACACAGTACTCCAAATGAGGCCTCACCAGTGCTGAGTAGAGGGGAATGATCACATCCCTCGATCTGCTGGAAATGCCCCTACTTATACAACCCAAAATGCCATTAGCCTTCTTGGCAACAAGGGCACACTGTTGACTCATATTCAGCTTTTCGTCCACCGTAACCCCTAGGTCCTTTTCTGCAGAACTGCTGCCCAGCCATTCGGTCCCTAGTCTATAGCAGTGCATGGGATTCTTTCGTCCTAAATGCAGGACTCTGCACTTGTCCTTGTTGAACCTCATCATATTTCTTTTGGCCCAATCCTCTAATTTGTCTAGGTCCCTCTGTATCCTATCCCTACCCTCCAGCGTATCAACCACTCCTCCCAGTTTAGTGTCATCTGCAAACTTGCTAAGGGTGCAGTCCACACCATCTTCCAGATCGTTAATGAAGATATTGAATAAAACCGGCCCCAGCACCGACCCTTGGGGCACTCCACTTGATACCGGCTGCCAACTAGACAAGGAACCATTGATCACTACCCGTTGAGCCCGACCATCTAGCCAGTTTTCTATCCACCTTACCGTCCATTCATCCAGCCCATACTTCTTTAACTTGCTGGCAAGAATACTGTGGGAGACTGTATCAAAAGCTTTGCTAAAGTCCAGAAATAGCACATCCACTGCTTTCCCCTCATCCACAGAGCCGGTTATCTTATCATAGAAGGCAATTAGGTTAGTCAGGCATGACTTGCCCTTGGTGAATCCATGCTGACTGTTCCTGATCACTTTCCCCTCCTTTAAGTGGTTCAGGATTGATTCCTTGAGGACCTGTTCCATGATTTTTCCAGGGACTGAGGTGAGACTAACTGGCCTGTAGTTCCCTGGATCTTCCTTCTTCCCTTTCTTAAAGATGGGCACTACATTAGCTTTTTTCCAGTCGTCCGGGACCTCCCCCGATCGCCATGATTTTTCAAAGATAATGGCCAATGGCTCCGCAATCTCATCGGCCAACTCCTTTAGCACCCTCGGATGCAGCGCATCCGGCCCCATGGACTTGTGCTCGTCCAGCTTTCCTAAATAGTCCCGAACTACTACTTTCTCCACAGAGAGCTGGTCACCTCCTCCCCATACCGTGCTGCAGAGTGCAGCTGTCTGGGAGCTGACCTTGTCTGTGAAGACAGAGGCAAAAAAAGCATTTAGTACACTAGCTTTCTCCACATCCTCTGTCACTAGGTTCCCTCCCTCATTCAGCAAGGGGCCCACACTTTCCTTGACTTTCTTCTTGTTGCTAACATACCTAAAGAAACCCTTCTTGTTACTCCTAACATCTCCGGCTAGCTGCAACTCCAAGTGTGATTTGGCCTTCCTAATTTCACACCTGCATGCCTGGGTAGGACCAGGGAGCAGGAGAGTTTGGTGCCTAGAATTAAATTGGCCTAGGAATGAGACTAGGCAAAGTTCAGGGTAATTAATGAAATCGCAATGACGGAGGTTTAGGTTGGACATTAGGAAAAAGTTCCTAACTGTCAGGGTGGTTAAACACTGGGATAAATTGCCTGGGGAGGTGGTGGAGTCTCCATCATTGGGGATTTTAAGAGCAGGTTAGACAAACACCTGTCAGGGATGGTCTAGAATAGATAATACTTAGTACTGTCACGAGCAGGGCTGTCCCTAGGGGGGCACGGGGCCTGGGACAACCCCCCAGCTCTGCCCAAGACCCCACCCCCACTCCACCCCTTCCCCCAAGCCCCCACCCCGCCTCTTCCCACTCCTGCTCCGCCCCGCCCCCATTCCACCCCTTCCCCCAAGTCCCTGCACCCACCCCCGCCTCTTTCTGGCTTCACCAGAAAGCAGCCGGTGTGTCTGACCGAGTGTTCCTGAGCCTGGCTGGCAGGAATTCCTGCATCTGCCTCCGTCCAGCACAGCTGCAGCGCCAGGATGTGGCCTAGGAGCTGCTAGACAGGTTTGGTAGCTGACTAGGCTGGTACCAGATGGTGTCTTGGGTGGATAGTGGCCAGCCCAGCAGCTCCCGTATGCCCCAAATCCCTTTAGCTGGTGAACCTGCAACCCTGCGTAGTGAGCAAACTGCCCCCCAGGACTGTGTGGAAAAAATGGCCACCTCTTAGTCTGCAGATCAGCCCCTGTGTGAATTCAGTGTCCCGGCTGCAAGATGGAAAGAACCCGGCTGGAATCCCAGGTGCAGGGGACACGTTCTGGGTTTGTTGAAAACAAACCCGTCTCTTTACTTGTGACGTGAGCGGGATGGGTCCAAACGTTACTGAACCGGGGCCCTCGCAAAGGGATTTGCCGCAGTGACTTTTCTGGGCAGGCTTTTCCCCCTTCCATCAACCTTTTAATCTGATCCACTTCCAGGCAACTTCTTGGAAGGATGGGTCTGGTTTTGCTTCCAGGGGGAATCCCCAAGATACATTTGTGGCTCTTGATTTTTTTTTTTTTTCTAATGATCTCCATGAGAAACTCGGAACAGTGCACTGCTGAGTGCCAAGGGTTCAGAGAAGCAGCCTAACCTGGATCGGACGTCCTTCCTTCCTTCCCACTTGGGAAAGAACTAAAGCCCTGAAATGTATCCGTAAGTGCAGTCTGGGCTCCTCTGTCTGACTCCTGCCCTTGTCATTCTAATAGAAATAGACACTGCTCAAGTATGGTGCTAGCTTCATTGTTTTGATACTCACTCTCCCCTCTCTTTCTTTACCTCTCCCTAAAGTACGTCCATCTGATCACATTCATCTGCAAATCTGGGGCAGAGCTGAATTTTTCTGCCTGGCATGAGTTCTCTTACAGGCTAAGAATCTAACGTGGGATTTTCAAAATCTGTGTAATTTCAGAACACAGGCCTCCAAAGTCAATGGGACGTGTGCACCTAAATCACACACGTGCTTCTGAAAGCCCCCACCGTAAGCAGGTCACTACAAATGGAATCCGCTTGTCTAAAGGGCAGGCCGTGAGAGAAGGAAAAGGGAAAGCCCGGGTTCGATTTCAGACGGGAGATTGAAGTGATTGTAATGGCGGTTGCTTAGACCCTCCTAAAACAGATATGCAGAAGCTGTGGTAGCCGTGTCGGTCCCAGGATATTCGAGAGACAAGGTGGGGGAGGTGATATCTTTTATTGGACCAACTTCTGTTGGGGAGAGAGACAAGCTTACGAGCCACATAGAGCTCTTCGTAGAGACTAACACTGCCTTAGAGAAGAGCTCTGTATAGCTCGAAAGCTTGTCTCTCACCAACAGAGAGGTGTGTGCTAAGACCCGTCCCTCCCTCAAACATGTTTTGGTAGGACAAGGTGGGTTGGGAATAACCAAAACATGGTGTCTCTGAGCTGCCTGGCTCAGGGGTCATTAAGAGGGTCATTAAGCCTGGGAGAGGGTCATTAAGCAATGTTCTGGCTAGTATTTCTTCTGTAAAAGACCCAACTGCATTTTGTTTGGTACAAATGCTACTGCAGGGGACTATAAATGTGCTTTGATGTCTGGCTAATATGCAGTGGTGCTATTTCTCCTTCTTACACTGAATACCTGCTTGGTCAGAAAGGAACCGAGGCTCCGCCAGAATGGAGTGCTGTCACTCCGTCAGCCGGGGTCCTGGCCCTTTTCCAGAGCTCCAGGGGGTTCGGCTGGGGGAGCAAAGGGTCCCTGGGGCTTTGCTCCTGCAGAAGTTTTATACTCCACAGTAATCTCCGTGCAAAGGAGCCCAGGATGTGTGTGGTTCATACGGAATTTAAAACCGATCGTGTCTCGTTTCTTTGTTCCACATGCTGTGGGATACCGAATACAGATACAACGGCTGCTCAGAAGCAGATTTTCCCCCCAGTTTCTCCTTGCGTGTTCACAGTGAGCCGGCAGGGGAAGCCACCCTTAAATATGTGTTCTGCTTCCATCCGTAGAAGAGGTTTCCAACCGTCAGAGGCGTGAGGTTTTGGAACAGCCTCCCAAGAGGAGGAATGGGGGACAAACAACTTAACTCGTTTGAAAATGGAGCATGTACATTTAAGAATGAGATTATCTGACGGGGCTGCCAGCCGGGGTAGCAGGGGACTGGACATGATGACCCCAGAGATCCCTTCCAAATCGAGTTCATCAAGGTGAACGTTTACAATGTTTCACGTTTGTCTCACCCTGGTCCAAATAAAGCACGTTCGGTTGAAGAGCCTCGCATCCAGCTCTCCCAATACGTGGTGACATCTCAGGTGGGAGGCCAGGCTGGGGATGGTGACTTCTCTACCGGCTCTGGGATGGGGTGCCCACCCCACACGAGGCTGGAGGGGTTGGCGTGGCTAGGCAGGCCAATAAACTGCCCAGGCAGCACCTGAAGAAAGAGACAGGAGCAGGACACTAATTCGAAATGGGCGCAGCCGGGCAGAACAGGAGCTGTGAGCAGCAACGGGGGCTCCCTGGGAGGAGGGAGCTGGGGCTGGCCAGCCCAGAAAGGGGGGGGAAATCAGATAAGTAGGAAGAAGCCCAGGGAAACAGCAGCGAGGAGTAGGACCGTACAGACCTTGGCTGCTTGTTATAGGGTCCCTGGGTTGGAACCGCGTGTAGAGGGCAGGCCCGGGTTCCCCTACCAGCCACTGGGAAGTGGCACAGGAAATGCCAGCCGGACTGTGGGTCTGGAAGCCTTTGATTTCCCCAGAAGGGGAGGACCTTAGTGAGATGGTCGGAGGGCTAAGCCACGAACAGGAAGCTGCAGCTCCAGGAGTGAGAAGGGCCACAGGGTGACAGAGACGACAGGTAGAGAGACTGCCAGAGGAGGGAAGCACAGCGCCTGGCAAGCGCTAATCCCCATAGCTGTCAGGAGGAGGCGCCACGTGCTGTGACAGACACCTTGCTCTGGTCGCCCCTCAGTCGGAAAGCCAGCGTATTGGTCAGTTTCGATGTAATCTCTTGCCTGCGTTTTTGTGTTGGCAATGTTCCTTTGCAAACCCTGGTAATGAGGATGCTTCACAGGATAATATTCAGAAGTAAGTTCACTGTATATTTTATCCTACGAGTCCTTTAAGTGGGCAGTTGGGGGGTGGGAGTTCTGCAGTGAGTTGGAGGGTTAAATGATGGTAAAAAGCACTTGGCGTAACACTGGTACAAAGGGGCCTCGCAAATTATTAACCCCCCCTTGCCTGGCACAAGCAGCCAAGTGGTGCACAGGCTGAAATACCCGCTATTCCGGGTGGGCAGCTTGTTGATCAAAGTTCACACCTGATCTTGTTATTTCAGACTGCCCTGATCATTGACATTTCTGTTGTCTTCTAAGTTTTACCTGAGTGAACAGATTACTCACCAAAAACTGGCTACGTTTGGCAAAGTTAATGATAAAACAAAGAAGGAGAGAGAATTTAGCCAAAGCAATTGTGATATGTCTTAAGACCATGAAAACGGTTGGGTATGTGGTGGAAATAGAAAGATCACAAGGAGGACATATCTCTATTGGCCACCGGTCTGTCACCTGGACACTGATTTGTAGACACCTCGGATTGAAATGACTAATATGGGTTGTCTCCATTCATTTCAGCCTCACTTCTGATTTTCATTTTTACAGTAAGAAAATACATAAGAACATAACAGCCATAATGGGTCAGACCAAAGATCCATCTAGCCCAGTATCCTGTCTACCGACAGTGGCCAATGCCAGGTGCCCCAGGAGGAATGAACAGAACAGGTAATCAAGTGATCCATCCCCTGTGATCCAGCCTATTCCCAGCTTCTGGCAAACAGAGGCTAGGGACATCATCCCTGCCCATCCTGCCTAATAGCCATTGATGGACCTATCCTCCATGAATTTATCTAGTTCTTTTTTGAACCCTGTTATAGTCTTGACCTTCACAACATCCTTTGGCAAGGAGTTCCACAGGTTGACTGTGTGTTGTGTGAAAAAATGCTTCCTTTTGTTTGCTTTAAACCTGCTGCCTATTAATTTTATTTGGTGACCCCTAGTTCTTATGTTATGAGGAGTAAACAACACTTCCTTATTTACTTTCTCCACACTAGTCATGATTTTATAGACCTCTATCATATCCCCCCTCATTTGTCTTTTTTCCAAGCTGAAAAGTCCCAGTCTTATTTATCTCTCCTCATATGGCAGCCGTTCCATACCCCTAATCATGTTTGTCCTTTTCTGAAACTTTTCAAATTCCAATATATCTTTTTTGAGATGGAGCAACCACATCTGCACAAAGTATTCAAGGTGTGGGCGTACCATGGATTTATATAGAGGCAACTATATTTTCTGTCTTATTATCAATCCCTTTCTTAATGATTCCCAACGTTCTGTTCAGTTTTTTGACTGTCGCTGCACATTGAGTGGATGTTTTCAGAGAACTGTCCACATTTGAGTTCCTTCAGAACTCTTGGGTGATACCATCTGGTCCTGGTGACTTATTGCTGTTTAGTTTATCAATTTGTTCCAAAACCTCCTCTAATGACACCTCAATCTGGGACAGTTCCTCAGATTTGTCACCCAAAAAGAATGACTCGGGTGTAGGAATCTCCCTCACATCCTCAGCTGTGAAGACCAATGCAAAGAATTCATTTAGTTTCTCCACAATGGCTTTATTGTCCTTGAGTGCTCCTTTAGCATCTCGATCGTCCAGTGGCCCCACTGGTTGTTTAGCAGGCTTCCTGCTTCTGATGTACTTAATTTTTTTTGCTATTACTTTTTGAGTCTTTGGCTAGCTGTTCTTCAAATTCTTTTTTTTGGCCTTCCTAATTATATTTTTACACTTCATTTGCCAGAGTTTATGCTCCCTCCTATTTTCCTCACTAGGATTTAACTTCCACTTTTTAAAGGAGGCCTTTTTGCCTCTCACTGCTTCTTTTACTTTGTTGTTTAGCCACGGTGGCACTTTTTTGGTTCTCTTACTATGTTTAAGAGCCCTAGGGTACAGATTGCTAGGTGTAGGAGATTGAATATGGCTATGGAGTGTATTTAACGGTTTTTAGATGCTAGGCACTCTCGGCTCCCCTGAGGTCAAGAGACAATCATGCATTGGACTGAGTGTTTAGTACTTCTCTGTCCACCAGAGAGCAGAATTGGAGTGTGCACCAGCATGAACTGCCCTCAGGGAGAGCTGTGTGAGTGCAGTAGAGGCTAGCAAGGGGTCTGCTGTGGTGATCACTGACTGGGGAAGGCCAGGAAGGCCAACCCCATGAGTTCAGAAACAGGAGGACAGAGCAAAATACCCCCATGGGATTATTTCCAGCCCTCTTTCAGTGTCTGCGCTCTCATCCCACACGCGCATTATGGCACCTCTGCTAGGAGATCTGAGTCCTGAAAAGAGCTGGGGCTACATCTCCGGGGGGTCTGGCTGCTGATATGCTCCCTGGTACCAGTTGGAAAATACTGCTTCGGAGTTGGCTTTGCAGCCTCTCCCCTTGCCAGCAACCGACAAGCCCAGGAGACACCCCCCCTCCGAGGGGCAGCCTTGCTTTTCTTCAAGCCTGGGGTGTGTCAACGTCAGGGCACTCTTAGCAAAACCAGTAGACTGTAGGTCACCATCCAAGTGGAAACGGTGCACCGACAACACTATAAAATGGTAGTTTCTGTGCCCATAGTGTCACTTACTGGATCCTCTCCCACACAACATCTGCCCATGGGACCGGAGGCGTGTGAAGTAAGACTTGGCGGCTTCCCCTGGAAGGAAAGGACAGTGACCCGTGGACAGCAGAGCCGTTCTCGGCTGTTGCGTCAGTGTGTTTGCTGAGGGCAGCCTGCGCGATCCCAGATGTGGAAATCGATTGACAAGCCAGTTAAAACATGGATAAGGCTTGATCACAGCGTGCGAATGCAACGCACATTTCCAAGCAGTGAAACGCGCAGACTGGGAGCAGAGTGGGCACCCCCTCCCCCGCCTCCCGCTTGGGGAATTGAAATCAGAAATCTCCCCAGAGTATTGATCCATGGGGTCATTGCAACAACTGGGCATCACTGGCGCTCCATCCTCTCCTGTCTCTTCTTAACACTTTCCCCTGTGCCATAGCAATCCCCAGCTGGCCACTCGGACCAGCCTTATGGTTGCTTTGTGCTATTGGAGTGGTGCAAAACAGCTGGATCTGGCCCGTTACCATTGGCTTACTCAGGCATGTGCTATTGCTTATGAGCTAGTGACACAAGCACTTACACAAGCTATTCCAGCTGGTAGCCAGGTTTGTTTCCTGGTAATGAGGACCATGGCCACCTGTGGAGAGTAACGCTAAGAAAGAATTTGACTGTAGGAAGCTTTGCATAATTATGCCACTAACCCTGTCAAACGTGTCAGGCAGCTGTCAGAGAAGTGGAATACGATGCCTGGTCTTTCCCAGAGAGAAGCCCCCCACTGACTCCTCACTCCCCACCCCTTGTGTGTGTGCACAATGATACAATTGTGATGTTGTATGATACCATCATAAATGACATGATCACACGCTGTTTCCCCCCAGGACTGTGTGACAGGGCGATCGTCTGTCCCCGCCCTCCCATGCCCCAGGAGCTGCTCAGACCACTTCCTTTCCGTGTCCGGTCTGTATTTTATTCCAGCGCCTTCCACCAACACCTGAACCATGCGACATCCCAGTTTGCAATCCCTACGACTTTCTGTTCTTCTCTGCCAGGGCCTAGGCCAAGAGCTCTCTCCTGCCCCTCCCTGGAACCCTTCCTTCCTTCCTGGCTTTTATCAGGGTTAACGGAGGGCTAATTAGTTCCTCACCTCCCCAGCCTCTCCTCCTGATTAGCCAATTGCTCAATCGACCAGCACTTGGGACACTAACGAGGCTACAGTGCCCAGGGTGCTGACCCCCCTGGCAGGCCTCCGCCCTGTGGCACAGACTCGTGCGGTGCACAGGAGGGGCCAGCTAGGGATGAGTCGAGGCTGCCCAGAGGAGACTGTCGTCTGCAGGGTCCTGCCTTGTTAGCTGGGGAGGTTGGATGGCGTGTGGCGAATGAGGCAGGGACGTGCAGGGTGAGCCAGGCTGGCCTTGTGGTTAAGGCAGCTGCCATTTTTTAGGTCGTGCATCTGAAAGTCCCGCTGGTCGCCGCTGCCAATCGGACAATGTGTCCTGTGCGGGGCGTGACTCAGTTAGTGCCGTGAACTGCGGGAGGGGTTTTCCTACAGCCAATGTTAGGGAGCTGGCCCAGGGCTCTGCGCAGTGTGAGCAATACCCCCCCACCTCCGGACATCTCCTGCAGGGCTTCGCTGGCCGTGGGGCAATCTCCTGCCTCTGGCTGTGAGGCTCTGGCTCATGGACTCGGATATTCTCAGTAACTTGCGGGGGAGCTCATCAGCTAGCGGGCGGGATGGGTCCTCCTAATCTTCCGTGCCCAGCCCTTCAATCTCCTGGCCGCGGTGAAGGGCTGCCCGTTCGGATTTTTATGCTGTAGTCTCCTGACAGTCAGTATAAGGCTCCTGAAGCGTGTGTGACGGCTGAGGCCTACGACACGACTGTAACGCAAGTAACAACACAGTCAAACCAAGAATAAAGCCCCTTTCTACGGGGCTATTTATTTGTATAATGTATTGGTGCTCTTCCCTTTCCCTTTATATTATGACAGCCTGCCAATCCCGGGGCTCACCACCCCTGCTACAAGGTAGGCAAGTAGTGTTGTATCATCCCCATTTTATAGCTGGGGAAACTGACTTGCCTAAGCGCACACAAGTTAGTGGCAGAACCCAGCATCCAATCCTGACTCTTGGGCCCATGCTCTGACCCCCTGGACTGTGTTTGGCTGTCAGCTGTCCTTCCACACGTCCGATCCCCTTCCCCGACAGGTAGAGCAAGCGGCTGTGATATCTGTATCAGGAGACGCCTGTTATCCTGGCTGTTTTCACTCTCTCTTCTGTTCTCAGCCCCTCACTTCTGGGTTACACCGACTCAATTTGCCCTTCCCGATCAGCCAAGCCTGAGCTGGCTAGAGCACAGGGAGTAGCCGCACAGCCCGTGTATGTAGGATGAGCTCATCCTTCTGACCGGCAGTGGGGCCCATTGTGAGTGCAAATGGCTTTCCGCAGGTTTTTTACACCTGACTGGAGCCCTGAGCCGGGCACTGGGGACTGCTGAGCCGTGGTCTCACCCCGCCATGCTAAACAATGGCCATCCTCGTGTTGTGGCTGCAGCAAGCGGAAGCGAGTGCGCTTCTTTCCACAGGTTCGCTCTTGCGTGCTAATCCCAGCTCCAGCACCGACTCACTGTGTGGCCTGGGGGACGTCTGGGCCCCCCTTGGCCTCCGCTTCCCCCCGCTGCGAGGTCTGGATAACAGTACTTGCCTCACAGGCCAGGCCGCCGGGCAGGGGTCTGTCTGCCCAGAGCAGCTGAGTGTGGTGAATTAGTTATTTAGGCCATTTGGAAACTTGATTTGAGCCCTTCTGGGTCAGTCGTGCCATTGGACTGTGTTCGTTGGGGGAGATGATTGGAGCTGGCCTATCGCTTATAAATCTGCTGAAAATACTGGGCCCGTTCCGCAGAGAGCTAGTGTAGCAGATTTGTACAGCTGGAGAGTTGGCTTCCCTGAGTGCCACAGTCTTGGGGACGGCATGGGGGATAAAGACCTCTGGAATCGGGGCCAAATTTACACACACGCCTTCTCCTGCTGTGAAGAATGTTCCGGGGACTATTTTACCCTTTGACTGAATGATCAACTCCTCTCCAGCTAGGACCTGAGAGGTGTCGGTAGGCGAGCAGTGAGAAGAAGGGCTTTGATTTTTATGCTGCCATTCTGGCAGGAGCCCTAAGCACTACATTGGCTGTCAGGGTGGGAGTGAGGGGGACTCACTCAGACCTTCCCAGAGTGAAGCATTACAGGGGAAGGTCAGTTTCTGCTTTGCAGCAGCCAGTGGCTGATATGTCTATCAAAGGGACAGCAGCAGCAGCCCCTATTGTGAGGTAGACAACATATGGTTCTGAAACATGCTTTGCGCTTGTGCCCAGCCAGACTCATTCATGATACACAAACTCGTCTGTATAAATACATCCTTGGCGGGTCAGCACTATTCATGTGTATCGGACCTTTATTATTCCAGCCGTGCCCTGCAGAGCTGACCTAGAAATAGTGTCCTTCATCGTTAGTTTCAAATGGCCCCGAACTAGCAGCCAGCCACTGCTATTCACCAGGGCAGGGACAGGCCACGTTGCCACTTCTGAAAGGCTGAGTTCTTCAATACGGTAGCTAAGCCGAGTCAACGAGAATGAAGCTGGGGAAAAAATTCATTGCTCCCCAAGGCTGTTGATTAAAAAGAAGAGTTTAGTCAAGTCCACGACACTCTGCTGATGTTGGCCTTTAATAAGGACGGCACACCAAATTCTGAACCATTGGCTCAGCGGGAGAGTTTTTAAAAGTTGCTTTAATTTAAGTAACAGCCCGGGGGAATGGACGGGTCCTTGTAGGAAGGGGCTGTGCAGTAAACAGAAGCGCCGCTGAAAGGGGGAGGAATACGTGCCCCTCTGCGGAAGCAGGAGGCTGCATTTCTTCCATATGTACAAACTCGTCATTTCAGTGGGGCTCAAATTTCTTATGTTCACGGCCTGCAAATGGAGAAATTAGATAAAACATCAAATCCTCTGGCTGGGAGGGTGCAACGTAACACAACTTTATTTCTCAGAATTCAGAGCAACAACCCTCCCCCCCCACCCCCCCAAAAAAAGAGAGAGACAAAGCAGGCTGCTCGGTAAAACAGACAGGTACAACTCATCCCACCTTACTCTAGGCTGGCTGGCTGTCAACTGAGTCTGCTAGGCCCAGACCACAGTTCTCTGCAGAGGCCCTCGCCTGCAAGCAGGACCCGGACACCCCTCCCCCAGCATTTAACGTGGAAGCTTACAAGGTTAATACAGTTTTCAGTACACCCCAGAATTGGCCTTCAACCCCTATGCTGGCCAAGAGGGGCCTTCAAGTGTTGAAGGATGCCAACGCTGAGTAGGCCCGGCCTCCCGCACTGGGGCGAGTGTTTGTGCGTGGCATAAGGCAGCTGATGGGCTGAAGGTCGCTAAAGAGCTTTGGTTAGCTGGTTAAAAACCTCCGTTTCCAGGGTGACCCAAACTGTTCCTTTTCCGTGACAGACCCTGCAACCACCCTGCCCCATAGGTGCGGCCGCATCCCAGCACAGGGTTAACACGTTCTCTCTCTGTTGGCGCAGGGAGCTGTAATATCCTGCCCCAAACATTGTTTCACCTTTTTCCTTCCTTCGCTGTAATCTGATGGTGATTTCCTGCCTTCGGGGGGCTGGGTGCAGCCAAGCTTTATTTTTACTCCCCATTGTGTCATGCTGGTTTAGTTCCCACAGGGCATAACAAATAAGGTCTTGTATGAAATCAGATTATTCCTCTGCCCTCTCAGCTTGTCCTATTCCACAGCGCTCTGCTTCCCTGGAGCCGGTGGGCCGGTCACTGAACTTCCATCATTCTGTGCCCCCAGTAGGAATGCCATGGAACGGCCGCCTCGATCGTCACCCATCGCTCACCCTTTAACGGCTGATTGGAGCTGCTGATGTTCCCAGGGGGCTGATTTGAAAGGACAGGCCGGCACCTCTGGCCTCTCTCCCACTTCGTGTACCATGGCATCCTTGTGGGTGAGGCTGAAGTTCTTTTGTTTCCTCTCTACTGGTGCTCCGGGACTCGGAGCATGGCTTGCATGATGATTTGTATGTGGTGTTGGGCACGGGTTTGCTTCTTTGCTTCCCTTTGTGGCTTCCCCAGCATGTTGCCTTTGCAGCTTAGCTGGGTGTTAAGGGACCCACATGCTTTTGGCCATCGCCTGCCAAAAAGGAATTGTTGTTGCTTTTCTTTTATTAATAATAATAATTACTGCATGTCTTTGTCCAGCAACGTTGTAGAATAATTGACCTCTGTTGGCTGATAACCAGGAATCCTAGTTTTCCGTGATAAACGCCCCCCAAATTCTCTGATTAAAAAAACCCCATAAAAATTCACAATTTAAAATGAAACGTTGAATTTTAGTTTCCCTAGCCACAATGTATTTAGGTATCAGTTGATCACAATGTTTTATTGATATATTTACAATTTTTAAGAAAGTTCAAAGCCTACCAGTACCATCCATTATAATAAAATATAGTTAATAGAATGATCCAGTCACGGTCCATTGTTTCTTTGCTGTTGTCAATGGTTCTGCTATATCAGCCTCTTGTTTTAGTTTCTTTTCATTCAGTTTGTTTAGCGCTTTCCATGTGTTCTACAATTGTCTGCCTTTGAACGTCATCTCCAGCCTTGCTGCATACAGTACAGAACAGCACGTTACCATCAATGTGAAATTTGTCCGTGCCAAACTCAGTGACACGGACTTTAGGGGGGATTTTAAAAGTTTTCAGCATCTTTTCATAACTTTAATTACTCGCATCTGGAGGCTGAGGTGAAAATTGAGATGCATTAAAACACGAACCCCTATACACCATTGAGTAACCTCTGTACGCTGGAAGCAGTTTATTGGAGTATATTTAGCTATGTAAATTTACAGTGCATTGAAAACTCAGTCACAAGAGGGGCAGGTTGCACACATTGGATAAGTGACACTGGTACTTTCAGTAAAATGTATGGGTTTATTTTTTCACAAATTGTAAAAACTAAAGATTCTCTGTCAAAACACAACTTCTGCGTTTTTCCGTGGCAAACGGATTTCTAGGCTCCCTGCTGATAACTGTCAATGAGCACAACAAGCAGTGTTGTGGTAGCTGTGTCGGTCCCAGGATATTAGAGACACAAGGTGGATGAGGTAATGTCTGTTACTGGACCAGCTTCTGTTGGGGAGAGAGAGACGCTTTCCAGCTTACACCGAGCTCGTCTTCAGGTCTGCATTGCAGCTGGGAGGTGTGATTCCCAGCATGGGGAGACAGACTTGGGCTAGCACTGTTGAGCTAGTGGTGATGATGCTCTTCTCAGAGAGCCCAGAACCGTAAGCTGCTGTGTTACCTCTCTGCCTCAGCAAGGGAGAGCTTTGCTGGCGTTTAAACTGTGTCAGCTCCCAGCCACACCACTCTATCCGCCTCACCAGCAAACTCCTTGAGGCTCTGCCAGCCATAACCTTGCCTTGCAGGTGACATTGAGTGCACCCCAGTTCCCAAGTTCCCCAGAGACGTGTCTCTGCAGTATCCAGCTTCTGTCACTAAACAGCCACAGAACTGACCGAGTCTGCTGCTTCCAAAGAGACCGTGCACACCCCAACCTGTTAGTTTACCTGAAGACCCCACTTACTTTAATACACAGCACTGAGATGGTTCCGAGTAAAACTAAGCATAAATTTATTAACAAAGAACATAGATTAAGTGATACTGAGCAAGAGAAAGAGACAGGTCTGGTTACAAACAAAACAAAATCTCACTAGAACTTTAGCAAGCTACAGTCTTTGCCTACGCAGCTTTCTCACTTACATCAAGCTATCAGCATCTCCAGCCCCTCAGGCAGGAGGATCCTCCAATCACAGAACCAGAGGGTGCTGGTCCCTTTGTCCCGGAAGTGATGGATAACAAAGGAGTTCCCTCTCTTTCCTTTTATGGTCCAGAAAATCTTTGACATGTATTCTTTGATAAGTAAAGCCAGACAAAGTTTTTCTCCCCGGTTGCTTGTTCTTTGGGGTGCAGGTGCCAAGCCACTTCTTCATCTTCTGGTCAATTTGCTTTCTCAATTGGCTTGATCGTTTTGTTTACCTTAGAGGCAAATGGCCTTTCATTGTTCTTGGCTTGTAATAAAGCCATGCTGTTTTCTCATCCCCCTGTTGGCCTGATCTGTGCAGACTGGTAAATCCACATTCCTTTCACTAGGACAGACTTAATTATCAGCTGCTTCCACAATTTATTTTAAGAACGTATTTCCAGCACACCTACATAACTGTGTGTACACCACCCATACATAGATCACACAATGATATTCATGACCAGCATGTCACCAGTTATATGCAAGGGTTAGGGTTAATGTGAGTTCTGCGGAGAGGTGCTTCTCCCAGCTGGTGCCCCTGGGGCAGGGAGTTGGTGTTTTGTTTACAAACAGAGGCAGGGTGATTAAGATAAGAAAGGGATGGTAATTAAATTAAGGCTCTGGAAGGCCTTAGATAAACTTGTAAAACTGGAATCCCTCTGTGGGGGTGTGTGTGTGTGGTGGGGTGTTGGAGCGAGAACGCAGGGGACTCAGAAGAAATACAGCTAAGCCCTCTGAGCCAAGTTTACATTCAGAAAAGAGGGAGATGTGAGGGGAGGTAGGTGAAAAGAAGTGGCCAAACCTCAGGGAAGGCCTGGCAGTGTTATAAAAGAAGTTCCCACTCTACCTGTGGTACTGGCCCCATCACCATAGTATCTGAGCGCCTCTCATCACAGCCCCTCGGTGAGGTCGAGCAGCTGTTATACCCATTGTACAGATGGGACACTGAAAATCTGGCCTTTCGTCTAACATTTTTAGGCACCTCGTGGGATTTTCTAAATCGCCTAGAAGGTTCAGTGCTTTGTAAACCCCACTAGATGCCCAGCTGCATCTTTGGGTGCCTAAAAACCTTTGAAACTCTGTCCCTGAGGTCATACAGGAAGTCCATGGGGAGGGAGTAGAGCCCAGGTCTCTCAGGGTTAGCTCCCTATCCGCTGGACCAGCCTTTCTCTCTGCTGCATGCTGCAAAACAAGAGGACTCACATGGGAGCAAAACCAAGGCGTCCGGTTC
Organism: Platysternon megacephalum; assembly: GCA_003942145.1. NCBI lineage: Eukaryota > Metazoa > Chordata > Testudines > Platysternidae > Platysternon > Platysternon megacephalum. The sequence continues at coordinate 2,468,524 of QXTE01000140.1, forward strand.
TCTGAGACTCCAGCAACTGGTCCCAGGCGATTGGGAAGGATGTCGTGGTTGACAGTGTGAAAAGCAGCACAGAGGTCAGGAAGGATGAAGAAAGAAAGAGTCAGATGAGAGAAGAGCACGTAACCCCAGGTTCTGCCCCAGGCAATGCCTGCTGTGCAATTTTACATTTTAACTGAAAACCATTTTGTTTTGTTGTTCTGAGTTTGAGAAAAGGAAGGAATGAGAGAGTGCTGTCTGAGTATCAGATGTGATTATACATCAAATTCTTAGGGTTTCAGCTGTATTCAAGCCAATTTCAGAACAAAGAACAGAAATTGCACCCACAGAGTCTATAAAGTCAATGATTATTGTCATGATTGGTGTTATTCACTGGGCACCATCTGTGCGCTCAGCACTGTTCAGAATATGCCAGACAATCCAGTGCCTGAGCCAATGCATGTAAGATGGGTGACTCTGGATAAGATGGCGCAGATATTTAAGTATGAAGTGTATAGTTATTGACCCCACATGTTATCACATGGTCACTGTGATGTTAATATCTGTGAGTGGAGGCACTGATGGCAATAGAAGTTGTACTTGATTAAGGACGAGAAGATTTGACCCTCCAACTTTCTTTCAAGAGGAAGAGCTTCCCAGAGCTCCTGGGCCTGTTTATTTTCCTTTCCTGCCTGCAGTGGACCTGAGATACCTCAGAAGTCTCAGGTTTTTTCCTCAACTTTAAAACGTGGAATTTTGTTGGTGTTTGGTTTAAAATATTCGCCCTGAAAATTGCAACTCAGTCGCTGTAGTGTTGTGTTTAAAACCCTGCTGGAAAGTAACTGGCCTTTAAACAGAAGTGAAAGCAATGTTGCCAACTCTCATGGTTTTGTCGAGTCTCATGATAATGATTGTTTTCCTTAAAGCCCCAGCTCATGGAGTCAAGTGATCTGTGATGATTTCAGCCTTCATTCTTAAAGAAAAATGAAGTTTCTAGCCCTTGTGGTTGTGGAGAAAGTGTGACCCCCCCAGTGCACCCTAAAGGCTGAAAAAACAGAATGTAAATAAAAAGAACACCAAATCTATTATTTTTGTATAATCTCATTATTTTAAAGCCAATCTCATGATTTTTGGTGAGCCTGATTCATGATTTTTGAACATTTGGGGTTGGCAATACTATGAAAGTGACTTGACTCCTGTTTAAAGTCAGTTTCTAGTCTATTATTTGTAGCAGGGTAACACCCCTAGAGCCCCAGGCAGGTGCAGTATAAACTCACAAGGCCTGGCCCTATAGGATGTTTCCAAAAGCTAAATGATCTATTCCAAGCTTGATGAACTGCAAAAAAGTGATAGAAAATCATCTAGATTTTTCTACAATTGTTTCAATTGTTGTATTCAAGAGTTAGTAAGAATATACATTACATTTTAAAACCTAACCAGTGTCCCTTAAGTGAATTGACACAAGATGTTTGAACATGTTAGCATTAGAGCTGAGTGGGTCTAATATTTATTTAATTTTCTTTCTTTATATAGGAATTAGAAATTATTATCTGACAGGAGCACTGTACCGAAGTCATCTGCAAAAAAACAAGAGTTTCCAGGTGTCCAAGTAGTCTATGGAATCACGGTTAAAGTTGTCCCACCCTCCAAAATCTGAACTGCCGCCCCTGGTTGTATGATACCTTACAGGACATTGTTTGCCTAAATATTCTGATGACAGTGTGTTGGGTGAGCCCTTTGCCAGTTGGCATAAAGAGCCTCTTAGGGGTCACAGTAGTGCACTAAAACTAGCAGTGTGGATCATAGGCGCTGACTTCCCCTCTACCCGGGGGGTGCTCGATGACTGCCCTCTCTGCCCAGGTCCCGCCCCCACTCCATCCCCTCCCCCAAACCTTCACCCCTTCCCCCAAGCTCCCGCCCCGCCTCTTCCTGCCCCTGCTCCACCCCCAAACCTCCACCCCGCCTCTTCCTGCCCCTGCTCCCCCCCACCCTGCCCCCACTCCATCCCTTCCCCCAAACCCCCACCCTGCCTCTTCCTGCCTTTTGTCTGCCTCTTTCCGCCCCCCTCCCCCAAGCACGCCCCATCCCAGCTCCTCCTCCTCCCTCCTTATCCACCTTTCAGTTCTCATATTAATCCCTATCTTCTCCAGTTTAACTAATAATTTCTCATGTGGAGCGGTATCAAATGCTTTACTGACATCCAGGTAGATTAGATCTGCTGTATTTCTTTGTCTAAAAAATCAGTTATCTCCTCAGAAAAAGATATTAGTAACTTTGTTACTACCTCTTGAATAAAATAATTGAAACAACTGTAGAAAAATCTTCTATTACTTTCTATCATTTAGGCTGCTTACTTTTTTGCAGTTCACCAAGCTTGGAACAGATCATTTAACTTTAGGAAACATCCTAACAGCCCTTTCTTATCTTAATCACCCATTAATCCCTCTAAAAAAACAAAGAGGAGTCCGGTGGCACCTTAAAGACTAATCCCTCTGTTTATAAACAAAATTCAGACTCCTTGCGTCAGGGGCAGGGCCGGCTCCAGGCACCAGCGGAGGAAGCACGTGCCTGGGGCAGCACATGCTAAGGGGCGGCATTCCGGCCATTCTTGGGGCGGCGCAGTTCGGGCGGCTTTTTTGTTTGTTTGTTTGTTTGTTTGTTTGTTGCAGCAAAAATGGTAGAGCCGGCCCTGGTCAGGGGCACAAGCTGTCTCCTCTGCAGAACTCATTACATTGCGCACACAGGCTCCCCGCCTGAGGCTTGCAGTTTGGGGGGAGGAGGGGAACGCCCGCCCACGCCCCCCCCAAACTCCCTGCACGCTGCTATTTTTAGTGTGCTAGGCCCGGCAGAGCTAATACGAATCTATCTACCTGTGCTGGGGGGTCACGCTGGAATGAATGGAGCATGGGGCGGGAGGTGGGATCTAGCCATGTGGCTCTAATTGCAGGATGGAGGCCATACAGCCAGACGTGGTCCTTTGCCCAGAATGTTCCATGAAAAGCGAGTTGGTCCCGTGGTGCAATCGAAAGGGATGTTATTAACTCAAGTATCAGAGGGGTAGCCGTGTTAGTCTGGATCTGTAAAAGCAGCAAAGAATCCTGTGGCACCTTATAGACTAACAGATGTTTTGCAGCATGAGCTTTCGTGGGTGAATACCCACTTCTTGCATCCGAAGAAGTGGGTATTCACCCACGAAAGCTCATGCTGCAAAACATAGAATCTCAGGGTTGGAAGGGACCTCAGGAGGTCATCTAGTCCAACATCTGTTAGTCTATAAGGTGCCACAGGATTCTTTGCTGTTATTAACTCACTTTCTCTGGAATAAAACCAGACAGCCTTTCCACAACAAAACACTGAGATTGCTCACAATGGGGTTAGCTCGGTGAAGCTGTGTGTCTTTGCAGATTCCCATAGCAACCACTGCCTTGGGCTCAGTGAATTTTATATTCCATTACTGGTGGGCAAAATATTGTTATTGCATCGTTTGCCTCTGAATGATGTTGTTTTTAGAATCTTGGTAGGTAAATGGACAAACAACTATGTTAAACCCACAGTTATTTAAATGTAAAATTAGAGGGTTTAAAAAAACTTTCTTTTAAAGGAGAGACTTTGAAAAACATACCATTAAATGCTCAAAATAGTGTCTGCTTCTTGGCGGTCATGCCAGCTTGTTCTAAGAAGTTGTTTCAGTCCCAACAGTAGTATTCATTCCCAACAGATTTCTGCCCAGTATTTCTGGCTAGTAGCTGCTGGATAAGGTGTAATATTCCTCATTCCAACAAACACGGGGTGTAACAAATGCGAGGGTGCTTTCTGGTGACTGTTAATACGGTGTCTGGATCTGCCACTGCTGTGGTGTGTCTGTCTCATAAAGGGGCAAAGCTGGGGTGGATATTTCACTCTAGGAGTTTTTCTGGGTAGGAGCTAGCCTCCAAGGGAAGAGAGAGGAGAGACCCTTTCTGATAGTTGCCTAACAGCATACATTTAAGGGTCCTTAAGAGACAATGCAGCAGGACAGAGCTAAGTAGCCTTAATATTTCCAGCCTGCTCACATGGGGAGCATGCAAACCAGTTTGAACAAGGCCGGTTAGACTTGGTGAAGGAGAATGAGAGTCCTTCAGACACAAAGGCGGCTCTGGACTGGTTAGGAGAATGTAAAATGGTTCTGTTCCTGTATCTGAAGAGAGAAGCCAATCTAATTGAGCTTGCCCAGCTGAGGGCAGGTGGAGGGTCTGCAATTCCGCGCTGGCTCCTCACAGCTAGTTGCCTGTTCTTACAGAGAGGCAAAGTGATGTGACCGCGGTCACACAGGAAGCTGGTGGCAGAGCAGGTAACCTTGAACCACTGAGCCATCCTTCCTCTCGTCTCCCCTTCCCGAGCCGAGTCAGCAGGATGTTGGACGTGGCTATGCAGTGGACAGGAAGAATTACACATAACATGTTATGCCAGCCAGACAGGTGCGTCAGGCTCCTGCCAGATCCGTGCAGAGTGAAGTGCAGCATGACACACTACGCTGACCGCTCAGTCTCTGGCGCCTCTCTCCACGCGTCACAAACTAATTTCTTGAACACTAAGGGCCGTGTTGAGCGTAATGTGCAAACTGCTTCTTGACCCCCGTCCTTTCTCTCTGGCTCCTATCTCAGCTCTGGCCTTCAGCAGGCTTCATTCTTCTCCTTGTCTGGTCTTTGGTGTATGACTCTAAGTTTCCATTTTGCACAATCTTTACTGCTTCCTCTGGCTTGGCTCATGCTGCATTTAATGCATGAGATCCCACTGCTGGCCCTGCAGTTACAGAATAATTTCACATGCCCCTCATGCGCAGAAGATCGATGTACAGATTTCACTAGTATTTTTGCGTAGCCATCTCACGGGGTGTTTCTAGGGCTTTGCTAGTCAGATGGCAGCGTGCGGTGTTATTAACAGGGGCCACTGGTGGTTTCCTGTCACCCAAGAAGGAGTGGGGACTGAGCCCATCCAGATACTTAGCACGAGCCTGCTCATTGAGATGCCCTCTGACCTGACCTCCATCACAAAGAGCATGGTAGCCAACAACTGGGAATGCCTGGCAGCTAGAAATAGCCAGAGGCAAATGGCTTAGAACGGCTCAATAGTTAACTTCACCCGTCCCGCCTCCCTTTGCGCAGAGAGAAGGAGCAAGCGATGGAGGCCCTTCCTGACAGGGCCGGCTTTAGGAAGTGTGGGGCCCGATTTGAATACCCAGCGGCAGTCCAGGTCTTCGGCGGCACTTCGGCAGCGGGTCCTTCACTCGCAGGGCCGGCTCCAGGCACCAGCGGGGCAAGCAGGTGCCTGGGGCGGCCAGTGAAGAGGGGGTGGCACGTCCGGGTCTTCCGTGGCAATTCGACGGCGGGTCCCCCAGTCCCTCTGCGAGGGAAGGACTTGCCCCCGAAGAATGAAGCGGCGGTAGAGCTGCAGTGCTGGGATTGCGATCCCGGCTTTTTTTTTTTTTTTAACTCCTGCTTGGGGCGGCACAAACCCTGGAGCCGGCCCTGTTCACTCGCTCCGGGTCTTCCGCGGAAGTTCCTGTGGGGCACGAGGGAACGGATTAAGAAGTGACAGAGAGATGGCTGCTAGATGTGTGAGAACGGATCCCTCTCCCAACAGGGAAGCTGCTTCTGACAGCACATTATCTGTCACCCGCTCAGGCAGCTCAGTTCAACCTGGTTATTTGGTGTGGGAATATGAGAGACGGGCTGGAAATTCTATTCCATATGTCCTTAGAAACAAGAGGGTTTTATTGTCCACGCTTTCTTGCTTAATCAAAGTAATGAGGTTTCAGATCCACTCTCTCGTCTTTATCACTGAGTACTCCATGGAAACAGAGCCCACCATTGTAACCAGTATTACTGGCTTTACCTACAAAACAACACCTATCACCATCAGCCGGGTTTGGGGAATTTACATTGTGGGGGTGTTTTGGAGGAATCTTTAGGTTCCCTGAAGCTTCTGGCTGCAGAAATGGAGCCCACAGTCTTATTCGGTACAACCCTAGCAATTAGTTTGCACCCATTTATATTTACAAGGTTAAATCACAAGGAAAAGTCTAGAAACGTCCCCTTTTTATTAAAAAATGCCAGCAGAGATTCTTCTTTGTAGCCCTGCAAGCCCTGTGAACAAGGGACTTCCCCAAATCCCCCCCAGGTTCCTGATTCATGCGATGTGGCTCCAAGTGCAACGTCATTCGTCAAGGCTAGAGTAAGGGATGGACGTTTAAGAGCTCGTCTCCCACGTAGGCACCAAAAGAAAGGTCCAGATTTTCAAAACAGCTCAGTGTGTTGGGTTCTGAGCTTCTGAAAATCTTCCCACGGGGGAGCTGCTGGGTGCTGAGCACTTTTGAAAATCTGGGTCTTAGTTAGGTGCCTGCCTAGGAGCTAATTGAAAACCTGAGCCCAAGTGACCTGCCTACCTGCGTTCATACCTGCACCTGTGCCAGCTCCGCCTCCCTCCCACCAACATCACACGTGCCCCACGGTTCCCCATCTGGTTAAATTAGGTGACCTAAGAAAGCAGAGAGCCATTGCCGCTGGGCTGGGCACTTCCGAGTAACGACTTTATCAGTTCACTAACATTTTACATGCACACCAGCGTGTCGTTGGTTTAGTAGCCACCAGATGGCAGGAAAAATATGGAAAGTGCTGTCCTGCCCGGTTCGTGTTGCAGCCTGCTCCCGTTTACTGTTCTGTGGCGAAGCATTGCAAGGAGAGCACAAGGGAAAGCTGCTCCCTGGAGAAAGACACAGAGTCCTGGGCCTGGTCTCTCCACAGTGGCAGAGACGACCTCTGATGGACAGAGCTTTGTGGCATGAGGCTAGGGACCGTGAACAGAATTTGGCCCTTAAAGGTCTACAGTGACTTTTCTTTCTGTAACTCTCCTGTGATTTCAGCAGTGAGTTGCTGGGCACTGGGCCTGCAAGCTCTAGGGCCAAATTCAAAGGCTCCTCAAGGCCTGGTCTACCATAGACCCCATGCAGTTCTGCTGGGCAAGAGGGGACTGCCAGGATTTGCATAGCACCTGCAGAGGGGGCTTTGAAGAGCCTCGCTCCTGTGCAGCAGAGACAGCTCCTGAGTGTACTGGACGGCAAGGGGAGCTCTGCCCCTCTACAGATCCACAGAACATTGTGCCCACAGAAGCAGGAATGGTGTGGGCCGTCAGAGGGGCATATCAGCCATGGAGTGACTTCACTGGCATCCCGAGGCCTGGGGGGAGGGTTCCCAACTCCTCTAGGCTAGTACCAAGCCTGGCTACGTGGGGCTTGGCGTGGGTAGGAGGATTTGGGCCTCGGTGAATTGTGAAATGAATATTGTGGACACTGACTCCCAAAGGGAGACGTTGCCTTAGTGACAGGCCGTGAGAGACCGCTCTTCCCCTGCAAGCTGCAGCCGCGTTAGGGATTTGCATGCCTTATGGCTCATGACAGAGATGGATGGACACGCTGCCCGGCCCCTGCATTTCAGAGTTGTGCAGGGCTCCAGGAGCAAAGCGGCTCTTGTTAATTTTAACTTTTTGTTGACAGTGCTGTGGTAGCCAGGGATGCTGGGCCAGGTGATAGCTTTTCTTGGACCCACTTCTGCGGGTGAAAGAGAGACAGACTTTTCAGCTCCACAGAGCTCTTCTTCAGGCTCCCACTTAGGTGAGCCCCTGGTGGGCTGTGGAAATGCAGAGGCTGGTGGGGCTAGTAACCAGGAGCCATGGCAGGGTAGGATCGGCTAGAGCAGCGGGTCCCCATTAGCCATTTAACATGCTCAGAAAGCTGCTCCAGCCCATTCCAATGGTACACGGTAGCCTTCACTTGTAGAAGTATGGCAGTGTGTACCATCCAGTCCAGCTCTCATGCGTCGGGGTGAGGAAGGATTCAGTTTGAACTGACTGTCACTAATCAGTGATTTCTTCCACCCTCCCACCCCAGGAAACAGCTAGGGAAAAACCCATCTTGAATCATCTACATTTACAGAACAGAAAAGTAACTGTTAAAAAATATCACTTCAGGACTAAGAAGTGTGCGTGTGTGAATGGCTTTGCAAAGAATTTGATGTTCTGTAATTCTCAATGAGGCTTTAAAATGAAATATTAAAATTAATATTAAGAATTGTTTATCAAATAGTATTATATGAGCCTGTTTGAATCTAGACTTTCCTAAATTATGAATAAACAGCAATTGGTGGCTGAGGATCTTTTTTCCCTTTACTGATGGTGCAGAAGTTATTTAAAAAAAATTATTCGGGTGCATATGTCATTATTTATTGATTGTTATATTTATCATTAAATATTTGCACCATGAAGCCTGAGACAGGATTGAGCCCCCATATGTTAGGCCTTGTACGTACATGAAAGCATGGTCCCTGCCCTGCGGAGTTTATGTGGGAATTCATCAAAAATAGAAATGAAGAGGGAGATTTCCAAAGGCTCACGTGACAATAAGACAACTGACTTGCATTTGTGCTTTTGAAATTCTCTCCCTAAATCCGGAAAAGCTCCCCCAACTCTCCCCCCTTCTCCCCCCCCCCGCCCCCCCACTCCGCAGTGCAGAGGAGACGAAGGTTTCCTTCTTCTCTGGACTTTGTTTGGATTTCCTCCTCATTTTTCCCCTTTTAATTTCATTAAATCGCAGGGGAAGGATGGTCTCGTTAAAGCACATGACTGGGATTCAGGAGACCTGGCTTATCTTCCCAGCTCTACTGCAGACCTTCCTGGGTGACCTTGGGCTAGTCGCTTTGCCTCTCTTTGCCTCAGTTTCCCCATCTGTAAAATGGAAGAGGATGATAATACTTTCCTGTTTTCCCAGCCATGTTGAAAGGCTCTGTTCCCTAATGTTCCCACAGCACTTTGCGATCTTTCAATATCAGGTACTATAAAAGTGCAGAACATTTTGTATTACTCTTATTTCTACTGTTGTATCATTGGGGGCCCACCAACATTGTGAGGAAACTATGGACAACTTTACAAAAAGTAAAGGGAAACTGTATAGAAAATACCAGACAGAGCTGATGAGTTTTAGGGGATTCAAACCCACTATGTTTTATTTCTTAAACAAAATCAAGCATTTGTAACAGTCCGTGACCCTTTGCATGACTGTTGCTAGGCGACATACTTTCCCGGCTCTCAAGCCATCCAAGGAGAATTGGGACCCACCCGGAGGATTTTCTGCAAGTCTCCTGCCTTTCCCGCTACTCTGGTGCTGCAGCTGCTCTGAGCAGGATGAGATGTCAGGGTGGTGGGAAAGGCCTCAGGGCGGGAGCTCCAGAAACTCCTCAGTATACACCAGGCTGTAGAATAAGCCCAGTCTTCATTCACAGCGTGAGTGAAGGGCAGAGTCCTACTATGTTCACCCAAGTCAATCAAGCTGTTCCATAGACTGTCTCACCTTCAGGGCCTCACCTGAAACATGCCTTAGTCCCAACCCTGTCTGTCTCTGTGTCCTACTTTGCCACCACCCTGGCTCAGGGCTGGCCACTCAACCCCCGCCCCAAACACGCGGAGACATCTGGGCCATCGCTGTTGCTTACTCTCAGGCCTTGTCTTCCCTGCTAAATAAGGTGTGTTTTTTATGTCAGGGTCACTCCCACGCATAAGTTATCCCAAGGTAAAAACACAGTGAGGAATAGGCACTGGAGTTTTTCCAAACTGCCCTAGGTCAAGCCAAGGGTTGACCATGGTGAGTTCAGCTCACTGTGAAACTGAAGGGCCTGGGAGCAGTGCCTGTGACTGTCCCAAACTTGTCAGAAAGTGTGCGAGCTGCCGTTTTGTTCACAGGGGCACCTGAGGAAGGTGGCATTGCCAGCTCTCGCTCGCCATCTTACTACAAGTCTCATGATATTTGGGTGGTTTTCCGGAAAGCTCCTGGAGGCAGGTGATATATCAGACTCTCCCCTTTCATTTTTTGTTAAAACTAAATTCTAGCCCTCCAGAGAAAAGCCTTAAAAACGTGTCCTGGAAGCAGCATAAAGAAAAGCTCAAAACTCCAGAAGGCAAATAATAAGCAGCTGACATTTATTAGGTTTTAAACTCATTTTTTTAAACCCATCTCATGGTGTGTGGGGGGCTGACTTCGGCTGGCGATGCGGTGAAGGTGAAGGGCCTGCATGTGGGCGTGAATGGGGCACAGGAAGAAATATGCTAAGTGGCCGTGTAATAATACCTTGCAGTGTAAAGATGCTCGCTCTGCGACATGGCAACACCCTGAGAACTAGCGAGAGCCAATGATTATAGTACTGTGGAATGTTCCTCTAGAAGGAAAACTCACTGGTGTAATGATCATTGTATTGTCGCTGATATTTACATGGCTAGGATTTGTAAACCTGCTAACACTTGCTAAATAAAGACAGTTTTTAAAAACAGGAATAGCTGACTCTTTTCATGGCTTTCAAAGCACTTTACTAGGAGGTCAGTATTATTATCCCCATTTTACAGACGAGGAAACTGAGGCACGGGATGGGGAGGTGACTTGCCTAAGGTCACCCCGTAGGTCAGTGTCAGAGCCAGGGGTCCCGAGTCCCAGTTCCGTGCTCTATCTATAAGGTCATATCCCCTTTTCCTCTGCAGACCTGTGTTTTGCAGTAGCCTAGCTCTCCTTTAATAAGTTTGGCAGATCCCAACCACCCACAACTCAATGCACTTTGCACAGTTTGTCCCGTTGGAGAAGCGGAAGAGTGAATGGGCAGTAGTAAACACTTCAGGATAAGAGAAGATTGGCAGAGCTGGTCTGGGGGCACAATATGCCTGTCTCCAGCCTGTACCAATAGTCCCTTGCTTTTATACGTATGGAAAAAAAAATCAAATAAACATGATTCAGAGTCTAGCTGACCAGACTTTTTCAGATTCTTTCCTCTAGATTTTGGACTCCTTCCTTCAGTCTCTTTCAGCTGCCACCTACTTTCTAAACTTGAGCAGCAGCCCGCACTGGGGTTCCATCCAGCTGACACTTATACTCTAGGTAGTGTGGGTATTTTGATCCCGAAACTGGCCCAAAGCTCTTTAAGAAGCAGTCCTCAAATTTCTGATGCAGTGTGTCACAAAGTGCACCAGCTCAGGTTACAAAGCCCTGTGCAATGTCTTATTTGTATTATACTGCATCAGTAATGTAACAAAATACTGTATAATGGAAAAAAAATAGTAAATGTACTGTAGCTGTGTCTGGTATGTTACCACTAACCCCATGTAGTAATAGGCCAGGGAAAAGGGATGGGGACATTGCATCCATTGGCATATTTCTACTTTTAACATGATAAATATCATGTCTGTAACCTGCTATAATTTTAGGTCACCATATATCTGACCTGAATTCCTAGCATGGAAGAATTAGAGCAGGTATAAAATTAGCAATGGTATTTATGGATTGGCGGTTACCAGCGCTCCATCATCACGTAGTTCAGTGCCTACTCATGCTTGCGTTACTACCCAGTAAACTTGGGCCAAGAGCTAAAAAACCAATTCCCCCTGCATCTGATGTATGAAATCAAAATCATGGTCTCCAGGCAAAGGTTTATAGTAAGAGGAAGCCATTGCTATGCGTAGTTAAATCAGGCTTAGTGCATTATCCAGAACACTAAACATTTATAAAGACGAGGCTCAAACTGGGCCAGTTTGTGGAGAGTTGGCAAATCGATTCTCTTCCTTGGTGCCCATTATCTTGCACTCCAGATTCTAAGCTTCTCTCTAAAATCTTTGGAATGAGTGTGACGAAAACTATCAAAATGTGAACTAGCTGGAAGCCAGTGCAATGCTCTTTACAAAGAGCCTGGGACAATGACTGAGAGAGTTGTTAATTCTGGAGCCTATTGATGCTAGTATAAACATCACTGTTAACTTCTGCTCAGAGCATGCAAGAAAGGAGGAGGATCATGTTATGCAGATTCACACAGTCCAATGTGATGGGCATCTCAGGTTGGTGTTACATGTGGGTGGAGCTTGCGTGGAGTGCAATGGGGAGAGTGCACCAGTATCTTCCCCTAGCCTGACCCTGTATAAACAATCAGATAAACGATAATTCAACTTGCAAGATAAGGTAAAAGCCTTAGTCCCGCTCAATCTTGTTTCAGTCAGGGAGCATCCAAATGTAGCCAATCATTATAAAAGATGCGAAGTCCGTTTTCTTTCCAGGTTAGAACTGGACCCAGGGCCTCCACCTCTGCAGATATGTCACTCACACCCATTTCTAGGTCTGGCTCTGCCATCTCCCACAATGCATTCTTGGTTCTGATCCAGGAGTTGAGTGTGAATTCAGACACATTTTTCTGTGACAAAGGCTGCAGGCAGTATGCAGATAATCAGCTGCAATTTTGTACAAAGACAAACTGTACATTTCTTTTAACAGTTTGCTGATGGTCAGCACTTTTTGCAAACCAGCAGCCGGTGTGTGTGTGTGTGTGTGTGGGGGGGGGGGCGGGGGGGATGGGGATGCTGTTCTCTGAAGAACGGGGTTTACTTGTAGGTAGTTTTCCTCTTATTTAGCATGAACAGTATCACACCATGACGCACTGGCCCAGGAACCAGGAGAGCTGGGTTCTATTCTCAGCCCTGACCTACCATGGACAAGTCAATTGCCATCTCTGTGCCTCTTTCCCCTTCCCCCTTTGTCTGTTCGGCTCTGGAGGCTCTTTGAGGCAGGGACTGTCTCCTGCTCTGGCTAGGTACAGTGCCTGCCACACTACGGCCCCATTCTTGGTTGTGTCTTCTAGACGCTACGGTGATATGAATGTAATGATGATAATAAGAAATCATAGTCCTGCTTTTGCCAGATTAAGCTCTGTGAAAGCTGGCTCATAGCTTGCCTTTTCACAGGTCAACATTGAGCAAAGCTGGTCCTGGAGAAGGGCCTGTGAGCACAATCCATGTGGTGATGTTCATCAAAACATGTTCCCACCCATCTGAGAACACAGAGCTGAATGTGGGTGAGGTGCAAAATGAAAGGATAGGTAACAATCAGCTGTGAAAGGTGTGGGGAGCACACACATTAGGGACCAGCAGGTTTAAAACAAACAAAAAGAAAATATTTCTTCACACAACACACATTCAACCTGTGGAACTCCTTGCCAGAGGATGTTGTGAAGGCCAAGACTATAACAGGGTTCAAAAATGAAGGATAGGTCCATCAATGGCTATTAGCCAGGATGGACAGGGATGGTGTCCCTAGCCTCTGTTTGCCAGAAGCTGGGAATGGGCGACAGGGGATGGATCACTTGATGATTCCGTTCTGTTCATTCCCTCTGGGGCACCTGGCATTGGCCACTGTCGGAAGATACTGGGCTAGATGGACCTTTGGTCTGACCCAGTACGGCCGTTCTTATGTATCATTTCTATCACCTTCTTTGTGTTTCTTTGTGCTTCTTTCTGCATGCCCAGTGGCTGGAAGGTGGGTTTACGTGGACAATGAAATGGGGAGAGGTAACCTCAGAGTGGAAGCTCCCTCCTCCTCCTCTCCTCCCCCCAAGGTCAGTCACTATAGCAGATAGACACATTAACACCCTTCCCCTCTCCCAGCCTCCTGGTTCAGTGGGCAAGCGTAGTGCCACCCAACTCCCTGGTTTGCTTGGTCATTATTTCCTTGTGTGCCTCCCTCAAGAGCAGAAACCCGTGGTCGGTTGAGGCATGCCTCAACATGGCCCCTAAATGGGTGTCTAAGAACATCACAGGCACGGTAGTATTGACAATGGCTGTAAATCTGGGGGCACACATTGGGGTCCCCCACATTCCGGGAGCCCAGGAGGACCAGGGGTGCCACCCACTTTTTAACCTGGGCGTAGTAGCCTTGGGCAGGTGTGGAGTGGCAGCGACAGAGTCTGCGCTTCATGGCAGGGGAGCTGATAAGAGCATCTGCCATGAAGCCCAGTCCCTGCCAGTGGTGCCAGCCTCTTCCCGGGGGGCGGTGTGTGTGTGAAGTAGGCCTCAGCCCCGCCTTGCCACGGGGCCCCACCCCTGCTCCTCCTCTTCCCCCGAGGCCCAGCCCCCTGGCCAGGCCATGGTAAAAGCTGCCCAGGGAGCCTGGGCCACTGTGGGGGGCCCCAGACCCTCCACCTGCTCTGGGCAGTGTGCCCTGGGGAGCGGGTACACAGGCCAGGGGCTGATCTCAGGCCCCCCGGCCTCCCGCCCAGGACACATGGAGGGTCTGGGGCTCCCCACAGCGGCCCCGACTCCCTGGGCAACTCTTACCATGGCACGGCCCTGGCTTCTGGCCTAGACTGGGGGCAGGGCCTCAGGGAAGAGGAGGAGCGGGGGATAGGCAGGGCCTCAGATCTGGCACCAGCGGCCCCCTACTTCTACACAGGTTCTGGAGCTCCTGGGCCCCCCCCAAATTGGCTGGGGCCTCTGGGGGCATTATCCACCACTGCACAGCAGCACGCTCTTGTTCAGCTGGAGTGATATAATGCTAATTTGTTAGTAATGCTCTTCTTCCAGACCTGATGAGGAACTCTCTGTAGGTTGAAAGCTTGTCCCTCTCATCAACAGACCCAGAAGATATCATCTCACCCACCTTGTCTCTGTATCCTTGTGAGCTAAGCATTGCTGGCTCAGCGGGGGAGGGTTACCGTTACAGAGCTTCCTGCAGAAACTAAAATCAGTGAGGGGTTAATTAATGCAAGAAATCCCTGGCAAGTAAACTGCTCTCCAGAAGTACCACCCCCTGGTGGAATTGTATAGGCTAGTTTTGGCCGGGTTCAAGAGACAGCAGACAACAAAGGAATAGTATACAGTCAGCCTGAACTGTCTCAAAGGCGGGCCTCCTTTGGTCCAGGAACTGATAGGAGACTTTAATCAAGAGGGCAAAATCCTGCTGGAAGGGTTGGAAGGTCTTTTGAAACCTTCTAGGGCAGGGGTCGGCAACCTTTCAGAAGTGGTGTGCCGAGTCTTCATTTATTCACTCTAATTTAAGGGTTCGCGTGCCAGTCATACATTTTAACATTTTTAGAAGGTCTCTTTCTATACGTCTATAATATAGAACTAAACTATTGTTGTATGTAAAGTAAATAAGGTTTTAAAAATGTGTAAGAAGCTTCATTTAAAATTAAATTAAAATGCAGATCCCCCCGGACCATTGGCCAGCACCCAGGCAGTGTGAGTGCCACTGAAAATCAGCTCGTGTGCCACCTTCGGCACGCGTGCCATAGGTTGCCTACCCCTGTTCTAGGGTCTCCATGTGGCAGACGGGTGACACCCGCTAAGCTAGCGTGTGCTGACTGTTAATTGTTTTACAATGTGTTTTCTCTGTAATGCTTTTGTCTTAAATAAATGTCCGGTGCTTTGTGAAGGCTGGCTAGTCACTGGTCCCCCTCTCCTAGCTCCTGGGAGAGAGCAGAGCTGCAGGTGCTGGGCTAAAGTTAGACCTGCTGGGACAGTCACAGTGAATTAAAAAAGGAATTGCAGACTAAATTCCTGCTCTGGAGGGAGAGGGACATGAGTTTTCACCCTGAGAAAGAGGCCTGAGACCTGAGTGGGGGGGCCACAAAGGGGTTAGAAGTGCAGTACCAGCTCAGCAATTCCCATGGCTGGCAACTGTTGTCGGCAGCGGGTAGGTTTGCTAGTGTAGACAAGGCATAAGTTACACAAGATTGTTATTTATCATTTATATCGCAGTAAAGGCCTCACTGTGTTAGCTGCTGTACAACCATATAGGAAATGTCCCAAAGAACTTACAGTGTGAAAGACCAGAGGTCACAGGTGGAGGAAAAAAGCAAGGAGGATGGAGTGAGGGGGCCTGGATAACAAATATAATAAAATGTGCAATCTTCAATTGGTCTCCGCCCGTTGGTAGTGATCACAGCTCTCCATTGGCCCAGCTATTAGCAGGTTGTACTCTACGGTCTGCATTCCAGCAGAAGTGAGTCCTGAGGAGGGACAGGGTGGAGGACAGGGTGGTGGCTTTCTGCGTTCTGACTGGGAGCTTGTAAGGGGCGGCTGAGGAGAGTGTGTGAAATAAAAGGAAGTATTTCTTCACACAACGCACAGTCAACCTGTGGAACTCCTTGCCAGAGGATGTTGTGAACACCAAGATCATAACCGGATTCAAAAAAGAACTAGATAAATTCATGGAGGATAGGTTCATCAATGGCTATTAGCCAGGATGGGCAGGACTGGTGTCCCTAGCCTCTGTTTGCCAGAAGCTGGGAATGGGCGACAGGGGATGGATCACTTGATGATTACCTGTTCTGTTCATTCCCTCTGGGGCACCTGGCATTGGCTACTGTCGGAAGACAGGATACTGGGCTAGATGGACCCTTGGTCTGACCCAGTAGGGCCATTCTTATGTTCTTAAAGTGCTTCTCAAAGCAGTGGGGTGTCAGGTGATAGAGATGGACCTGCTGGTAGAGTGAAAGCAAGAGTTCACCTCACGATAAGTGAATAGGTTGCAGAGATAGGAAGCATGAAGGGGCATACGAATGTTTAGCATATCGGGCATGTAAATACCTTGCAGTGCCAGCTACAACAGTGCCATGCCAACGCCTGTTCTCACTTTCAGGTGACATTGTAAATAAGAAGCGGGCAGCATTATCTCCTGTAGATGTAAACAAACTTGTTTGTCTTAGTGATTGGCTGAACAGGAAGTAGGACTGAGTGGACTTGTAGGCTCTGAAGTTTTACATTGTTTTGTTTTTGAGTGCAGTTATGTAACAAAAAAATCTACATTTGTAAATTGCACTTTCACGACAAAGAGAGTACACTTCAGTTCTTGTATGAGGTGAACTGAAAAATACTGTTTCTTTTATCATTTTTAGAGTTTAAATATTTGTAATAAAAAATAATATACACTTTGATTTCAGTTACAACACAGAATACAATATATATGAAAATGTAGAAAAACATCCAAAATATTTAATACATTTCAGCTGTTATTCTATTGTCTAACAGTGCAGTTAAAACTGTGATTAATCGCAATAAATGTTTGAGTTAATCGCGTGAGTTAACTGTGCTTAATCGACAGCCCTAGTACTTATATATTTGTTTTAACATGGTCTCCTGTAGACCACTGTGACTCAGAAATAACTCCACTGAAGCAAGTGGAATAAAGTTGGTGTCAGTGGGAGGAGCCTACCTAAGAGTTAGCCTGGCCCTAAATGTCAATGTAAATTTTTTTTTTGCTATTTTGTAGCACTGACACTTCTGAAGGTAAAAGCCTTGTGAGTTTGGGACTTAGAACCCACCTGTTTCTCAGAGCAGCCTCTTGGAAGTGTTTTATACTGAACAACTCAAAAGCTGCTTGATTTATTCTGACCCATTTTAGCCTGGGGCAGAAATTTGGCTAGTTTGAGACTAGGCCGCAGGCTGTGGAAGATTGGATTCAAGAGTGGCCATGAGAGGCTCTTTTTCACTGTCTGTTTATGCAGGTACTTATGTGGCCTTCATCACCATAACACCTGAGCACCTTCTCTGAGCTGTTGATGCTCAGGTGTGCTGTGGGAATGAGCTATTTAGGCTCTGTAGCCCTGTCTAAGCTAAGGACGTTTTCCATTATTGTTGATATCTTTTCATCTCCACTGATGTAAGCAACATTGGAAGCGCTAGTACAGAAGGGCTGTCAGTTGCTGCTGGCATTTTTACCATCACATCAAATGTAGACTTGTTGTGAGCAGGGTTAGATGAGGTGCTTAAAACTGGCAGCAGCCAGTATACTGCTTGAAACACTGGGACTCCCAAGACTGGTGGTAGCAGCCATGGGAAATGTCTGTGCAGACAAGAGTACAAAGGAAAGCTACGGCTCTTTTATTGCACAAGTGCCTCTGGCTGGCTGACTCACAGAGTGGCAATGAAGAAAAGCAGGGTCTTTGTGTTTGTGACAATCTCATGGAGCGTGGGACTAGAGGTGTCCACAAAAGACAGAATGGTGGTTTCTAGAAGAAAGGGACAGGGACTTTCTTGAGAATCAGCTTTTTATTAGGCTGGTACATGGGGGCGAGGAGAAACTGTGAGTGCCTAGGAAGAGAGGCAAAGACTGAAAATCTGCCATTTGGCCTGAAGTGCTCATGTTCCAAGAGGAGTTTAAACTTTGTATAAAGTCTGGAGTGGATTCCAGTAAGATAGGGCCAGACCTGGACATTAGAATTGCCCTTCAATAATGTGGCCAAAAAAGTGGCAAAGCTTTATTTCATTGAATAGGATGCTGCTACGTATGTTGGGTGTGTCTCCTGAAGATTCTGTTCCTCTAACCTAAAACAGCATACAATCAATACACGTCCAATGGGTGGGTGTCACTGTTCCAAAATTCTCTGTGTTCTTTAACCCAGTTGAGTAAAACATTAATTCATTTGTGTATAGCTATCTCCAAAGACAATCAGCTACTCTTTCAGCCAAGCAAATGCTTGTTTGGCACAAACAGATTGTCTGCGAAGATATCTGAGCAATAGAATAAAAGGTGTACTCAAATGGATTAAGGAATTGTTTGGAAGATTTTGGGAGCAGAGAGAGTTGTCACACACTGTGCTGTCTAATCTACCTAACAGGGCACTGTCAGGCTGAGCCAGACCCCACATTTCTATTTGGTATGACCAAGGTTTTACAAAACTGAACATCAATCACAATTGTTATAGTTGGAAATGAATGGTGCCATGCAGTGTGCCTAACCCAAAACTTCACAGCACAGTCCTACTGTGTGTGATGGGGTGAGAGAGATGCTGAACAAAGCTGTGACAAAAAACCCCACCCCAAAACACCCTCCCTGATTCTGTTTCTGATGAACTAAATGTAAAGGGGGTGGGTGGGGACCCAGCGTTCTCTTTCACCATGTTTAGGATTCTTGTGTGGTACACCTCTACCCTGATATAACGCTGTTCTCGGGAGCCAAAAAATCTTACTGCGTTATAGGTGAAACCGTGTTATATCGAACTTGCTTTGATCCACCAGAGTGCGCAGCCCCGCCTCCCCGGAGCACTGCTTTACCGCGTTATATCCGAATTCGTGTTATATCGGGTCGCGTTATATTGGGGTAGAGGTGTAGAGCTGTTTTTCAGCTTGTTATTTTAGGCAAATTATGGCTCATTTTTGCCGATTGGCTTCCCTGGAAAGTCAGGGGAAAGGCTCCCGCTGTCCTCAGTGGGCCTTGCAAGAGCACAAAGCCGAGTTTAAAAGAATCAGCCTTGAATTGGGGAGAACCCCCGTTTTTTATGCCTCTCGCTGCTTATGGACTTCCTCGACCATGCAACGTCCTTGGCAGCAAGGGGGGTTATGAGTGTACCGAGCTCTCCCCTACCCCCCAGCCCCCCCATGCCAAGCTCCCAGCCCGCGGGTGTGTGATGCTGGCAGAGCTGCCCCCCCAAGACACAAAGGGTGATTCTGGGGTGGGGGTGTCTAGGATGTACCCCCTGCAAGGGGGGTTTCTGGGGTGGGGGCTGCTGGGGTGCCCCATGCAGAGGGGCTGTTGGGCCTATATATATATATACCCCCCCCCCCCCCAGGGACTGCAGGGAGCAGCCCCCAAGTGAGTGCTGGGGAGCTGCTGCGGTGGCCCCCTGGCGGCTGCTGCCCAGGGGGCGGGGCTCTGAGCAGCCAGGTGCGCAGGCCCCGCCCCCGCCCAGGTGAGGCTCGCAGACCCGTTTTCCAAGGGGAAGTCCCGCCCCCGCGCTCCGTTCCCATTGGCGAGCGCGCCCGCGCCGGCGGCCGGTGATTGGGTGCGGCGGGCGGAGGGGCGGCCCCGCTGCAGCCGCCGAGTCTGGCTCCGTCCCGCTGGGCGGCAGAGCGAGCCCCGGCCGCGCCATGAAGAGCCTCAAGTCCCGGCTGAAGAAGCAGCACGAAGTGTCGGTGGGCGGGGGCGCGGTGAGTCCCGGCGGGCGCAGCCCCCCCCGTGCGCGCGTGGGGGCCGTGACCTGAGCTGGGGGCTGCGCGGGGCGAGGGTTGGGCGCGGGGCAGTGGGCTGGGCTGGGGGGTTAGGGGGCTGTGCGGGGGAGGGATGTGCTGGGCTGTATGGGGGGGTCGTGGTGCACTGGGGGGTGTCGCAGGGCTGTGCTTTGGCTTGGGTGGAGGGGCGTGGGGGGGCTCGCGGGGCAGTTGGGGGAGGGCTGGGCTGGGCTGTGGGGGGGGGTTAGGGGGCAGTGGGGGGAGGGCTGTGTGTGGGGGGCTAGGGGGCAGTGGGGGGAGGGCTGTGTGCGGGGCAGTTGGGGGAGGGCCGGGCTGTGTGTGGGGGGGTCGCGGGGCAGTTGGGGGAGGGCTGGGCTGTGACTTGGGCGGAGGAGTGTGGGTTGTGGGGCACCGCGGGAGGGCTGGGCCGTGGGGGTGTGTGTGATGGAATTCCCTGTCCATCCCAGCTCTCCAGAGCCAGCCTGTTGTATTCTGTCACTTCTCTTAAAGATCACTAGGTATTTTTGTAAACAGCGTACATGCACTGTAAATGGATTTTTATCTCTTGGGAAATTTCTGTCTACTATACACTTGGAAATGTGGCTTATTGGAAAGAGGCGTAGAAATACTCTGAAATACAGCCCTCATGTTTGTAGAACGGTGCTCTGGAAGCTTGCTTGGTATAAAGCTAATTCTTCTCTGTATCACAGTACCACGTTTAACGTTGTTACAAAATAAGTTCAGAAGTGTCTTTAAGCTTGACGTATAATGTATAGACTTGCACTGTCTATTGGTAGTCATTAGAAGTCATCTGTTACAGTAGTATTCTTTGCTTTTTCAGAGCAAGTCTAACATGGTGATGCATAAATGTTAAGAAATGCTTTAGTAAATCACAACATTGGTATTCAGTAATTGATTTTGAGGGAAAATATGAAGATACAGGATTTTGGTCAAGTACCCGCCCACCTCAAATAAATGCGATTCATTTACCTCAACAAGATATTTTTGTAAAGTTGAGATTATTTTGATGTATGACAGTAAATTGCTTTTGCTGAGATTTTGAAACATTGAGGATCAGGACTGAGCGGAAACTAACTTTTTGAGAAGGAACTGAGTGATATGAAATGGCCATTGCTAGGGTGATTTGGCATGCAGAAATGAAGAAGTTCATGGTCAAATGTAGACGGGAGGAGATGCTGATGATATGGTGTACAGCGTGAGTTTTGGCTGGGTGTCAGTATGCCACAAAATCGAGGTGTGTTGTGGGTACTAGTTATTAACTTGTTGGTGTGTAATTTTGAGTTAATCAGACCTTGAAATATTTACCAGGTACATACCAAACTCTAGCTTGTAAGTTTACTATGGAAAAACTTTGTGTGGGTGGCTGTTAATACAAGTAAAGGGAAATGCCTTGGAGAATTCCAGGCCCTGTTCCTAACTGCTGTGGGAGGGAAGATAGTGGGAATCCTGCTGAGATGCTGTCCCAGGATCCATTTTGGGAGCTTGCGCTCTCTTTTTTTTTTATTTGTATTTTTTTATTTATTAGATTTTGGCTAGTAGGTGTCCAATACAGTCTAAGCTCCCACACCCTCATCTAGCCCCTGGAAGGCAGAAAGGTACTTCTTTTCAAACCCCTTGTTTCCTGAGCCTTTTTCTCCAGGTAAGATTCTCCCACCGCTTCTATATTTTTGGAAGGTAGTTCATCATCAGTAGCCTCTATGCATGGCTCTGGTGCTTTTCATAGCTTTCTCAAGCAGTAGCAGAGTGAAATTGACAGAATTGGTGTCAATTCCTCTGCTGTCTACAAAGTTTTGAATAACTGATGTTATCCAGTCTTGTTAACTTCTTGATGCTGTTGCTGCTTGGGAAAGCTTTAAGCAACCCATTCAGTCACGTGAATGATCTCCGATCAGACTCAGGTGAACAGTGCTGCTGTGTTTCACATTTGGGTGGTGAACTTTGCAACTGTAGGGTCTAGAAACTTCTTAAAATAAAAAGCTAAATTCTACATAAATTGAGGGCTTCGCGCACCCTCCGCCACCTCTTATCAAGGAAAGTGTCTTCTTCACCAATGGTCTCAAGATGTATGTCACCTTATAGATGTCAGTTGCTCATGTTTAGAGGTGGTCACAGCAGCATTCAACCCTAAATATTCTACATTCTTGAGATTCCAACATGTACTGATGCTGTAAATGTCTTTGGGTGGTCCAGTTACTGTTGAGGTACTGCGTTCTTGCAAGTTACACTAGGTGTTCAGTGAAGATACTCATCCTCACTTCGGAACAAATTAAATGCAAAAGATTAGTTGTGCATCAAGAAACAGCAATGGCTGCTGAATCACCTCTGAATTAGAGGTGACAGAGATTGTGTATTAGTTCATTCCATCAAGTTTCTTTATTTGTCAAAGTTATACTCTTTGGGACTGAAATTTTTTTCTGGTATTCAGATTTCTGGTACTTGTATTATATGCTAATAGTTATTACAGCATCATACACAGATTTTATAATTTTAGCGTGCTCTACAAATAAAAGCACATGTGCCCAGTCCCAGTGAGAAATATGACATGCACAACACTTTGAGAAGAAAGGCGAGGGGATTGTTAGTGAGGGTGGAATGCTGGAGGAGGTTGGTTAGAAGGGAAGGAGAGTTTGTAGGGATAAGGATAAGGGATAAGGTAGTCATAAAGCTTAGTGTGGGAGGGAAAAGGGAGGAGTAAAGTGGGTAGGAAACAAGGAGGAATGTCACTGCGCTAATGTAGTAATTTAATGTCTTTCATAATGGAAAGCATGGAGCAAGCTTTGACCTCACAGTCCTCCAGTCTAGTTTTGTCTTATAATTTCTCACTTTAAATAAAACAATCTCTTGCATAGGCTCTGTGAATTATTTTTTTTTATTGTTTTAGCATCTGTTGACTGGGCCAGAATCGGAATACTTTATTATGCAGTTTCAGAAGTGGTTTGTCAGACAAATGATTTTTTCATTAAATCATGTAGTTTAGAAGTACTATAGCCACTAGCAACTAAAACTTTCTCTTTAGAGTTAAGTTGTCATTCTAGTAGTTGTGCCATCTGCATCAGATCTGGTCAATATTGTTTATATGACTTCCCAGTACATTAAGGCTATCGTTTGCTATTATGTTGTATTGCAGATTTTTTGTTTCCACAATTCATATATTTATAATGCTTCATTAAATATTTTTGTTCAGTCTTCTAAAACTTACTTTATTTTGTGGCTAAATCTAAAATAGTGTGATATATTGAGACCTAGCCACTACATTCTAGGTGGAAAACTAATATTTATTGAAAATATCTCAACAAGGCTGACTTAAATATCCCTTTAGCATTTTATTTTTGGAAACACTTCCACATGCCTGTCAATTCTAAATAATCTGTATTGATATGCTAGAAATGAGTGGACAACTTCCTAAAAATGAATTTAAAAACAGAAGCTTTAAACACATTGCCCAATAGGGCAGTGTGGATGGCAAATGCAACTTAACTTGTACAAATGTAAGGTAATGCTTGTTGACAAAAATAGCATAACCTTCACATGTGTACTGATGGGCTCTGGAGTTTCAGGGGAGAAAAGCTGTAGGAGATCCTTTGGAAAGGTCACTGACATCATGCAATTGCAGTTAAGAACATACAGGATGCTTGGATGTGTTTAAGATAAACTATTTAAATTATATCATTGAGTTGTGGTATGTCCACATCTGGTTCCAGTTATCTGCCGCACTTGAAAGATTTAGTGGAGGCTGAGAATGTCTAGCGGAGGACATCAAAGATTATTAGAAACTATTGAAATCTGCACATATGAAATTTCAATAACCTACATTATTTAAAGGAAAAGAATTTGAGGGGACTCTGAGAGATTCCAAATAAAGGGCATATTAAAAACAAATTACTTTAACTCATTCTGTAATATAAGACTGGAGAAAATATTTTTTTTGTGTGGGTGGGAGGAGAAATAATCAAAATTAAACTATGTTCGGAACTCATAAAAAGAAATGTTACTTTATTCATTGCACAGTCTGAGAATTCATTACTGTGGGTGGTCAAGATTTATATTCTGCATAGAATGTTGAAAAAAGGTGGATGGATAATTATATGACCACTGACCGTGGTCGCTATCCAAAATGAGAAGTGTTTTGTTTTTTTGTGTGTTTAGGTGTTCTTGTCTAGAGGAGTCGGGGAAAAAAAATTCCCACCTTGCTATGTAACTCCACTATTGTCTTGGTGCACTGAGGTTTTTTTGTCTTCCTCGGAATCATTAGGCATGGGTCATTGCTAGACGCAGAATACTGGAATAAGTGGATGTGTGGTCCAATCTGATATGGTAAACTCCCGTCAACCTTTAATCCAGTTGTCCAAACACTATCACAGATCTTACTCTTACTATATGTACTGCTAAGAATTAAGTGCCAACAATTTTGGTTATTGATCATTGGTTCTGTGAACAAATTGTGGCATGTTTACTCCAAAATGAAATAGGGGGTGAAGCTTGTAATACATATGCTTGGCAAAATATAATTCTGTTTTGTAAGATGTGGTTTCTTATCCCAAAGGTGGTACTCAAAACTGAACCAGGTCCGATCATCCTTCACTAGATTAAAATGGGAAATATCTCCTCTGTGTTATCCTAGTTTTAGTTAATTGATACTGTTTCTTGAATAATTCTCATACTTCTGTCAGGCATATGTGTGTTTTTAAAAAAGCTGTGTTCCTGAAAGCTGAACCGAAAAGTTAGAACAACTAGTGATTGGATGCTTGTACAGATTGACTTTTTTTTTATAAAAAAAATCACGAAAAGCTTTGTGTATAATTAAAATGTCTATTCTTAGAACAAGCTTTTTGATGCGCTGAAAAACAGTAAGCAGTTCATGGTGTTTTGATGATGCAAAATGAATGGGCTGGGGAATAGACCGTTAGTTTAATAAAGTTTGCTGGCTGATGGCTTTAGGCTGACGTTTTAAAAATTGCTCTCTCCTCACCTTCATATTTAAATATCTAAAATAAGCAGAATCCTGAAGGAGGCCTGGAGGGAGCAGTTCTCAAGTCTGTGCCAAAGATTTTGTTATGGTGGCTATTGTCTGAAATTAAGATGGGCTCTTTCACAAACCTATTTGTACTAAAATAGGTTTCCAAGCAGTACCTTTGTGCATTAATCCAAATAACATATTATTGAACTGTAGTCTCTGAGCAACCTCTGTAGTTAGTGACAGCTAAATGTTCCTAAAGTTATATGTATGTAAAGCAAGTTCTGAGGATGTTGCTGTACTCTATTATATAAATGACTTTTCCTCCACATTTCTTTATGTAAGGAGTGGAACTCCTCTTTATCCACCGCTGATAGTAAAATGACTGAGTGCAATCACTCTTGTATTGTTATCAGAACTGAAGTATGTTGTAACCCTCTGGATTAGCTAGTCAATTAGCAATGACATGCGTCTATCTGAGGCCCTGTCTACAGTATAAAAATAACCACGTTTAATACATGGGTATAGCAATAATGTGTGTTAGCATGGTTTATTTCTGCTATTGTGGAGTGCAAAAATAAATGGTAGAACCATGCTTGAAAATCATGTTTTTAGTTTGGGCAAAACCTTGTTCTCTGTGGCCTTTTTAAATTCAAGTTTCTGCTGTTGCTCTCTTTGTGAGAGCTAGAGTGTAGGTAAGGGGCTGGCCATCAGCATTTTAACCTTTGTGTTGTCTAACCCTGCTTGTTGAAAGCATGTCTTGAAAACATGGTGATTAAAATGCTCATGACCATTCAACACTAGTGCTCCCATTGTTGCTGGCAGCGGTAAGAAATCTGAGGAAAAGTTCAGGGTAGACACAGGCTAATGCTGGGGTTCTCAGGACAAAATTTTTTGGTGGCCTCAGAGTGCGGCCACCAACTCTTGCTGGTGGCCGCGCTCTCACTTTTTCCTAAAATACTTACCATATATACTCGTTCATTAGCCCGTTCATTTATAAGCTAACCCCCCAAGATGGTTAGGTAAAAATAGCAAAAACTGTATGACCCTTTCATAAGCCGATCCTATATTTCAGGGGTTGGCAAACTTTGGCTCCTGGCCCATCAGGGTAAGCTGCTGGCGGGTCGGGACGTTTTGTTTACCTGGAGCGTCTGCAGGCATGGAGCCCCTCAGCTCCCTGTGGCCGCGGTTTGCCGTTCCCAGCCAATGGGAGCTGCGGGAAGTGGCGCGGGAGCTGAGGGACTCTCTGCCTGCAGATGCTCCAGGTAAACAAAATGACAATGTATTAGATATTCAATTCAATGATTCCATAGAGTTTAAAATCATCTAATTTTGGTGTAGACCTGTTTATAAGCCGACCCCCGCTCTTTGATGCGTCACATTTTTACCAAAAATATTCGGCTTATGAACGAGCATATACGGTAATTAGCTTTAGGAAAAACAAATATGCATATACACATGTCCAAATCATTGTTAATATCACTTTTCACAACAGACTTACTAGCTAGCAATAAATAAATTACAAACATACAAGTATCACTTTTCACAGCAGACTTACTCAGCCCCGGTAAGCCTAGGGACAAATTAAGCCCTGGATGGGGGTTAGGGGAGGCAGCAGGGATGATGGGGATGGGTAGATGGGGGGCCAGGGAAGCAGCAGGGGGCTGGAGCCTGAAGCCCCATGGCTGGGGGCTGGAGCCTGAAGCCCCATGGCCGGGCCCCACCGCCCCTGGGAAGTTGGGGAAATCACGGGCTGCCGGCTCCTCCAGCGTTCTCTCTCCAGAGGAGGGCAGGGTCCAACCCCTGCTGGAGGCCCAGCAACCAACACCAAGGCGGTACATCCAGGAGCAACAGGGAAGGGAGGGGCTGCTACTCGCCGCGCCCCTCCCCTCCCCCCCAATCACAGTCCAGGAGGCTGTCACCGCAAGAAAAGCACCTGGTGGCCGCATGCGAGAAACGCTGGGCTAATGTGCGTCCACCATGTTGTCTTCTGTTGAGACAGACAAGAACAAACATTGTTGTAATATGTTGTGGCTGATATACTGACCTTCTGCACAATCAAAAAATAAATACTCTATCTCTTTGTTCTTCTTATTCAATTAAACAGATTTATTATGAGTGCTGTCCTGGTACTTGAGATGGCACAAATGGAGGAAGACGACTCCTGTCGTCAAGTGTTTTGTTTAAATCAGAAACATGCAATACAATTAGACAAGATATGCCTGTTGTAGGTAATATTGTAGATTCTAATACATCTTTAGAGGTGGATTATAATTGAGAAGCTTAGTAGGAGGAGTGTTTATTTTAATAAAATACTTATGGATTTCAGGAGCTCCAAAAGAGAAACAAATTAAATCAACAGGTGAGCAAAAACTCATTGTAAAATATCATTGGTAACTCTTCTGCATGCTTACTCAGTAAGCACGTAGTATTGTTTATCTGAGCTTTTTGACTAGGACTGGCAAAGTGCTTCCAGTTTGTTTGAACTCTTCTCTAAATTACATAATAGTTAGCATTCATAAGGAGCTTTATAAACAAACCAGTCCTTGCAAAAGTTGTGAGGCAGGGAAGTGTTGTCCCCAGATCTTCTTTTCTTGGTGGGTGAATGGGGTCACAGAGGGAGTCAGTAGCAGAGCCAGCCCTACAACATGATAGTTCCTCCTTGAGTATGTACTCTAACCACTAGACTGCTGCCTTTGGTGACAGGGGAAGTAATAAAATCAGATGGTTAAATTCTATGCAGTATTTTCAAATGCTCCTTCTTCAATATGTGGAATCATACCAGCTAACACCTGTGAGAATTTTAATTTCAGACTGGAGGTTTGTCTATGCTTGAAACGCTGCAATGGCACAGCTGTAGCAGTTGAATGTAGACACTACCTGTGTTGACAGGAGGGGTTCTCCTGTTGGTGTAGGTAATCTGCCTCCCCAAGAGGCCAATGTAAGAATTTTTCAGTCAACCTAGTGCTTTCAATGCTGGGGGTTAGGTTGGCTTAACTACGTCACTAGGGTGTGGATTTTCCACACCCCTGAATGACGTAGCTAGGTCACCCTAACTTTTTAGTGAAGACCAGGCCTGAGGGCAGGTCTACACTATCGCTTATGTCGATATAACGTACATTGTTCAGGGGTGTGAAAAAGCCACCCCCTGAATGATGCAGGTTACAGCGACCTAACCGGTGCTATGTCGGCGGGAGATGCTCTCCTGCTGACACAGCTTCTGCCTCTCGTGGAGGTGGAGTAATTATGCCAACGGGAGAGCTCTCTCCCATCGGCCTAGAGCGTCTTCCCCAGACGTGCTACAGCGGCGCAGCTGCATCAGAGCGACTACGCCAATGGAGTGCTCCTAGTGTGTACTAGCCCTCAGTCATGGCGTTGCCATGAGCCCTGAGCGAGGGACAGTGCCTTAGTGCACTGCCCCCGGAGCAGACTGGAAGGCAGCTTGAGTCACACTCTGCCTCCTGGTTTCCCTCTGCTTCATGAGGATGTGCCTTTGGCCAGGCTTGTACCTGGCGCTGTGTACTTCTCCCAGCACACCAGCGTAGCTGTTATCTTGGGGGTTCTGCCCACTCCCCATCCCTCCCTCCACTTGTGGGTTGGTAGTGGGGATGTAACAGCCCTGCAGAGCCTGTTCTCCTCCCTGCAGTATGGGTAGCTGGCGCAAGGGAGCCTTACACCTCTCTTGCTCCCTGGTGTGGCCACAGTCCGATCCTTAATAAGCACTTCACATTTTTATGTAAAAAAATTCAACAAATATTCATTTGCTCCCAGGCTATGTTGAAAGTCCTGGTAATGTCTCTCTTCACAGAGCCTAAATGATTCAATCTATATCCTGTAGCTGAGACTCATCAGTGTGTGTGTGTGTGTGTGTATGTATATATATATATATATATATANTTTTTCCTCTCCTGCTGATAAAAGCTCACCTTAACTGATCACTCTCCTTATAGTGTGTATGGTAACACCCATTGTTTCATGTTCCCTCTGTGTGTGTGTGTGTGTGTGTGTGTGTGTATGTATATATATATATGTATATATATATATATATATATATATATACATACACACACACACACACACACACTGATGAGTCTCAGCTACAGGATATAGATTGAATATATATATATATTTCTAAATACATAACTAAAGTATCATCTATTGATAGACGTATTGGAAATCACTCTTATCTGTGCTATGCAGCCTGGGAGATGGACCAAACCTGTCAATGGGCAGTAGGGGAGCTCCACCGCTGAGACCCCCAGATTTCATCTGCCTCTCCAGCTTTAGGCAGGCAGAGTCCCTGCTGGAGAACAACCTTTAAAGAAGGGGGAGCGGGAAGGCTTAAAATCTCCTGGCAGTGAAGGTCTGCCTGTCCTGTCAGAGGATTCCCTTACTCCTCAGTGGCTGGTACTCTGTCACCTCTGTTCAACCATGTGGAATGCAGCATGGCAGGGAAGGGGAAAATCAGATGTCTCCTGCCTCTCCCCTGCTGATTAATTGCCTCCATGGAGATGTGTGGAGACCCTGGTGCCTCAGGTGCTCAGACAGGGCAGGGTTTCTAGCAGCCTCTCTTCCCAAGCAGGAGAGCCCCCAGGAAGCAGCGGCAGCACCTCAGCAGCAAAATCCCCTGTTCCTGGCACAGATGAGCACAGCAGCCCTGGGACCAGCAAGCTGCTCCCTCCACTCCCCATGTGGGGGAGCTTAGGTTGAAGCACAGTGTCAAAGGGCCAGGGAAGCTTTCCAACCAACCCCTGGAGCCTGCATTCACAGCCCCATGGAGCAGCTGCCTGGCCCCTCCCCTGCACTGGTGGTGCTAGGGAGCTAATGACAGGGATCCAGGGACAGAGCAAGGAGAGCCTGGGAACGTGCGCTCAGACCCAGCCCCTCCCTCTGTTCGGCAGCATGCATCCCCTTCAGCTCTGCAGTGGCTCACAGCTATTCTCTGCCAGCAATGTCAGCCCCATATTGCCTCCCAGTGCGAAAAAATGGCCACGGACTCCCTTTGTGTGACTAGAGCAGGGGTCTCAAACACGCGGCCCGCATGCGGCCCGCGGGGCTCTTGCGTGCGGCCCGCCGAGCTCCCCTCCCGCACCCCTCCCCTCCCCTCCCCTCTGCCTACCCGCGGGATTCCCCTCTGTGGTGCTGCGAGCCCCACGCTGCTTTGAGAGAGCAGCCGGCAGCACAGCCCCTTCGGGTGGGGGGGAGGGGGAAGAAGGCAGAGGACTCCTCCTTCCAGGCACCGCCCCCCGCAGCTCCCATTGGCCGGGAACAGGGAACCGCGGCCAATGGGAGCTTTGTGGGAGGTACCTGGAGGAGTGGCAAGAGCAGCACATGGCTGCAACCCGGAGCCCCTCCCCCTCCCCCAGGGGCTGCAGGAACAGGGTTCCAGCTGCTTCCTGGAAGGGAGCAGCGCCGGGGGACAGGGCAGGCAAGGAGCCTGCCCTGGCCCCGGTGCGCGCTGCTGCCACCCCGGAGCCGCTCTAGGTAAGCGGTGCCGGGCTGGAGCTCGCTCCCTGAACCCCTCCTGCACCCCAACTCCTTGCCTGAGCCCCCTGCCGCACCCCGCACCCGTCCCACACCCCAACCCCTTTCCTGAGCCCCCTGCTGCACCCCACACCCCTCCCGCACCCCAACCCCCTGCCCCGAGCCCCCTGCCACATCCCGCACCCCAACCCCCTGCCCCGAGCCCCCTGCCATATCCCGCACCCCAACCCCTGCCCCCTGCCACATCCCGCACCCCAACCCCCTGCCCCGAGCCCCCTGCTGCACCCTGCACCCCGACCCCCTGCCGCACCCCTCACCCTCTTGCACCCCACACACCAACTCCCTGTCCTGAGCCCCCGTTGCACCCTGCACACCTCCTGCACCCCCTGGGGGCAGCGTTGGGTGGGGACTTCGGGAAGGGGTTTGAATGGGGCAGGGAAGGGGTGGGAAGAGGTGGGGCAGGGGCGGGGCCTAATGGAAGGGGTGGGGTGGGGGCGGGGCCAGAGGCAGCGAGGGGCGTGTCAGTGATGCGGCCCTCGGGTCAATGCACTGGTCCTCATGTGGCCCTCGTGGTCATTTGAGTTTGAGACCCCTGGACTAGAGCTTGGTGCCCCTGGCCTAGGGTCAGCCTACCTCCAGGCCATGTCCAGGAATCTCCCCTGAACAAAGCGTGGGCCCAGTCCCGCACAAACCCCCTCTTTCTCAAGGTACGAAAGCTGCTCAAAAGAGTAATCACAAGGTCCCCCCCCCCACCTCCAGAGAACCATGAGCAGTCCGGGCTCCCTGAGTGACTCTTACAGTGGCCCAGCTTCTGGCCTGGTCCGGGGGCGGGGCCTTGGAAGAGGCGGAACAGGGGGTGGGGCCTTGGGAGGATGAGGAAGGGTAGAGGGAAGGGCCTCAGTTCCAGTGCTGGCAGCACCCCCACTTTTACATAGGTGCTGGCGCCCCCAGTCTCTTCCATCTTCTGAAGAGTCTGACTCAAGGGTTTGTCTGTACAGCAATAAAAGACCTGTGCTCAGCCTGGGTCAGCGGGCTGAGGCTGCAGGGTTGAAAATTGCAGTGTGGATGTTCAGGCTGGGGCTGGAACCCAGGCTCTGAAATCCCATGAGAGGGGTGGGTCTCAGAGTCCAGGCTCCAGCCTGATCCTGAATGTCTACACTGCAATTTTTTTGCCCCACAATTTGAGCCCTGTGAGCCCAAGTCAATTGACCCAGGCTCTAAGAGTCACAGCCGTGGGCTTTTTATTGCAGGATGGGCGTACCCTAGGAGGCACAAAGTGAAATCTGTTTCCTTCAAACTCTGTAAATCTGCAGAGTGCAGATAATTCTCAGCATCTGATTCCCGTTTATCTTTATGGAGTGCAACAGGGCAGGCATTCTTTGGTAACTGCTCACCCTCAGAGTGCAGCATTGGCAATTCAGTTTTGAAAAGACCATGCCAGAGATGTGTGCTGTTTCCTCTAGGCGTGCATACACACAACTCCACAATAGGAGTTCCCTTTGCTCAGGGGAGGAAGGTCCAAATCAGAGCTAAAAACTAAAATAATAAAATTATTAAAGAAACAAAAAACCACGTGCACAGAGAACAGACTTTCAGGAAAACTGTACTGCGTATTGTGAGCTACATTTGAGATCTAGATGCCTTAGTCAAGCTATGGCTGTATATACCTCCTAATACACCCTGGGAGTGTGTAATAGCAGGACAGGGATTTCCTGCCACACCTAAAGACTGGGAAAACATCAGGCTGTCATCTTCAGCTGCCACTTCAGGTCGCCATGACTTAACTATTGGGCTGTCATTCCCAGTTGTCATCAGGCCCTAATGTCCTAGTTATTGCTCCCAGCTTCTGGTGCAGATTGCCCTGCCTCAATACTGCCGCCACCTCCTTCCCCCAGCAGCTGGCTATGGAGTGAAGTTGACAGCAGTTCCGATGCAGAAGAACTGGCAGGCAGTGAGGGGCTTCCTGGCCCACCATTTTTCTTTTACCCCTGCCTCCGTTCTGCAAGGCCAGAACATTCCTTGGTGTGCACCAGTCAAAATTGATCTTGGTGTCACTACCGAAGATGAATGTGCCTTTTTTCCTGGTCGTCAAGGACTCGTCATTTCTACTTAGGAAATTTTTTTTACCTGAAAGTGGCCTTCTCACTATACAGGCTCTTCACAGGCAACCAAGTCTAGGCAAGCATCGCCTCAACCTGCACTTTCAGGCATGAAAACTATTGAGGGCATCATGCCAACTACCTAGGGCATCAGACAAGACAAAAAGAATTTTGTCATCTGACACCCTGAGTGCACTTGCATGCTCTTACAAGCAATGCCAACATTGGTGGGCAGTATTGCAAATATGGTCTCTCTCAAACTATTTTAAAAAAAAAGGAAAAAAAGAAATCATATGCCTAAGAGCTTCTGTTGGTGGAGGAGTCAGGGCATGCAGATAGCCGTCCTGGATCTCCTGTTAATGGGAGCAATTGAACCTATCCCTCCTCTTCACAGGAGAAAAGGCCTTACTCCATATTATTCCTAGTTAAACAATCTAAAACAAGCCCAGAAAGCTACAGTGCACTTCCCGAAAGTATCAAACAGATCCATTTAACAAAAATCAAGATGGACACCTTCAAATCCACACTAGCTGACATCAATGGAGGGGGCTGCATGACTTCTATAGATGTGAAGGATGCTTGTCTTCGTATCCCAGTTCGACAGTCTTACAGTTGCTTCCTAAGCTTTGCTCTCGGAGTACATTACCGGTACAGGTCCTTGCCCTATGGTTTAGCATACTAGTAGCTGTCACAAGGAAGCAGTCTATGTCTCACCTTTCCTGGGTGACCACCTTATCCAAGCCTCATCCAGAGTCAGTTGTACGCTCTTCCACTGAGCAATAAGGATGCTGTAGAGCCACGGTTTTGTGAGAGTTAATTAGAGTTCTGTGTTTTCCCATTGTAATCTACTAAATTGCTTATTGCAGGAAAGACAGGAAAAGGGGGGGAAAATCTTATCAAAACAATCAACCTTTCAAGGGGAGTTCCAATTCATATGCTTCTCTCTCTTCTAGGACCAATGGTCTCCATGTGGATATTCTTATGGAGTCTGTGCTCACATGAGGCTACTACAGAGCTTCCTCTTATCCCTGCCTAAACAATCTCTTATCCACCCCTCACAAAGGTATCTCCCTTGAGGATTCTCCAGTCATTCCTTGACAGTCCTTGACCTCACGTAAATAAGAAAGCAACCACAGCATAAACTGGCGAGAGCTCAGGGCAATCCAATGTGGTCTCAATGTTCTGCTCCCATATCTGGACTTACCTCAAGTGCTGGTCATGACAGACAATACTTCAGCCATGTCATTCATCAACAGACAAAGGGAACGTGATCTACTGTTGTTCAAAGAGAAGCTCACTTCCTGATGTCTTGGGAAAGGACAATCTGCAGTCAATTTGTTCCCTTCCCATCCAAAGCAAATTGAATGTTGTTGCCGACTGGCTCAGCAGGCCAAAGTTAGATCATCCAGAATTTGAACTACACCTAGAGGTATTTCTCTGTTGGTAAAGAAATTTAGTCTTAGATCTAGTGCTAAATTTGTCTCCCCGCAAATCACAAGATTTCAGTTTTATTCTCTTACCCGTGGGTTCACCGAGCCAAAGTTCTGCCTTGTTGCAAAGATGGCCAAAAGGGACTATTACGTGCCTTCCCTCCCTTTTTCTCTCCTCACCAGAATGCTACAGAAGATCAGGAGAGAAGCAGTACTAGTAATTCTGGCCAAGAAGGACTTGATTCTCTGATCTTCTTTACAGGGTACAAAGGCCTCTCATCTGCTTTCATCCAGAAGGGATATAATTAGGGCTGTCGATTAATCGCAGTTAACTTACACGAATAATTCAGAAAAATTAATCGCGATAAAAAAATTAATCACACTTTTAATTGCACTGTTAAAAAATAGAATACCAATTGAAATTTATTAAATATTTTTGAATGTTTTATCTACATTTTTAAATATATTGATTTGAATTACAACACAGTATACAAAGTTGACAGTGCTCACTTTATATTTTTTATTACAAATATATGCACTGTAAAAATGGCAAACAAAAAATAGTATTTTTCAGTTCATCTCGTACAAGTACCATAGTGCAATCTCTTTATCCTGTAAGTGCAACTTACAAATGTAGATTTTTGTTTGTTTGTTACATACCTTCACTCAAAAACAAAACAGTGTAAAACTTTAGAGCATACAAGTCCACTCAGTCCTACTTCTTGTTCAGCCAATTGCTAAGACAAACAAGTTTGTTTACATTTACGGGAGATTATCCTGGCTGCTTATTATTTACAATGTCACCTGAAAGTGAGAACAGGCGTTCGCATGGCACTGTTGTAACTGACATTGCAAGGTATTTACATGCCAGATATGCTAAACATTCGTATGCCCCTTCATGCTTCAATCACCGTTCCAGAGGACATGCGTCCATGCTGATGATGGGTTCTGCTTGATATCCATCCAAAGCAGTGCGGACTGACACATGTTCATTTTCATCATCTGAGTCCGATGCCACCAGCAGAAGGTTGATTTTCTTTTTTGGTGGTTTGTGTTCTGTAGTTTCCGCATTGGAGTGTTGCTCTTTTAAGACTTCTGAAAGCATGCTCCACACCTCCTCCCTCTCAGATTTTGGAAGGCACTTCAGATTCTTAAACCTTGAGTCGAGTGCTGTAGCTATCTTTAGAAATCTCACATTGGTACCTTCTTTGTGTTTTGTCAACACTGCAGTGAAAGTGTTCTTAAAATGAACATGTGCTGGGTCATCATCCGACACTGCTATAACATGAAGTATAGGGCAGAATGCAGGTAAATCAGAGGAGACATACAGTTCTCCCCCAAGGGGTTCAGCCACAAATTTAATTAATGCATTTTTTTTTAATGAGCATCATCAGCATGGAAGAATGTCCTCTGGAATGGTGGCCGAAGCATGAAGGGGCATACGAATATTTAGCATATCTGGCACATAAATACCTTGCAGTGCCAGGTACAATAGTGCCATGCGAATGCCTGTTCTCACTTTCAGGTGACATTGTAAATAATAAGCAGCCAGGATAATCTCCCGTAAATGTAATCAAACTTGTTTGTCTTAGCAATTGGCTGAACAAGAAGTAGGACTGTGTGGACTTGTAGGCTCTAAAGTTTTACCTTTTTCTGTTTTTGAGTGCAGTTATACAAAAAATATAATTCTACATTTGTAAGATCAACTTTCATGATAGAGGTTGCACTACAGTACTTGTATTAGGTTAATCGAAAAATAAAACTATTTAAATAAATGGTATTCTATTGTTTAACTGTGATTAATCACGCGATTAATTTGTTTGAATGCACAATTAATTTGTTTGATCGCTTGACAGCTCTAGATAGAATATTACAAGGCCCAGTCATGCACTAAAATCTAGACAGTTTAAGGAACTGATCACAGAACTAAAAATTAATGGTAGCATATGTACAAGTGATCATGACTTGATCACTTTTATAATGTACAAACAGAATAAAATCCAGACCTCAGAGAGAGAGAGAGATATTTGTTGCATTAAAATTGTCAGTTTCACAAAGCTGAAAACAATCATGAGCTAAATCAGCTGGGAGGAAGAATTTAATAAAAAAATGTGAGTCGGGGGAATTGTTTAAGAACACTTTGCTAGATGCCCTAAAATCATAGAATCATAGAATCTCAGGGTTGGAAGGGACCTCAGGAGGTCATCTAGTCCAAGCCACAATTGAGGAAGAAGGCCATGTTGGTGGAAGAACTGCCGTGGTTTGGAGTGGAAGTGAAGGCAGCTATAACAAATGGAGGACAATGGAAGTTGATAGGAATTAATATAAATCAGAAGCTAGGAATTGTAGAAAATTGATAAAGGAAACAAAGGGACACAAGGAGAAAACTATGGCCAGCAGAGTTAAACAATAAGGAGTTTAAATATATTAGGAACAAAAAGAACCCTAACAATTGTGTCGGTCCAGTATTAGATGGAAATAGTAGAATTATCAATAATAATGCAGAAAAGAAAGTGTTCCGTAAATATTTCTGTTCTGTATTTGGGGGGGAAACAGATGATATAGTCATATCAGATGGTCAGAACGCCCTTTCAATTCCACTTGTATCTGAGGAAGATGTTAAATAGAAGCTACTAAAGTTACATTTTTAAATCAGTGGGTCCAGAAAATTTGCATCCAAGACACTTTTCAGTAATCTTGAAACACTGGGGAAGTCCCAGAAGATGGGAAGAAAACTGTTAATGTCAATATTTAAAAAATAAATGGGATGACCTGGGTTATAGGCCTGTCGGTCTGACATTGATTCCAGTCAGGATAATTGATTGGCTGCTGCAGGACTCGATTAACAATTATATTACCCCCCTTCAATTAATCCCAAACAACATAGGACCCCTTGCAGGGTCCCAGAGCTTGGGCCCAAGCCCAGACATCTACACAGCAGATTTTCAGCCCATGAGCCTGAGTGAACTGATCCAGGCCAACTGAAGGGTTTTTATTCCAATGTAAACATTCCCTGACTGGTCTGCCTTGAAACTTTAGTGTTCTCTCAAGCAGGGAGTGCTGTTATGCATAAGTTCTTAGCTGAAAGAAAAAAACAAAAATAGTGAACATCTTACATGTCTTATTTATCCAGCCATTAGCAGATGTCTTAACTCATTATCCAATATTAATTACAGGGTGGAGATCTACATTTAAAACATTCCAGTCTAGAACTCCACTGTAAATGTCAATTCTTCATTAAAATAGTTTGATGATGTGAAAATGCAGCAGGCCTGAGAGTCTCTTTACCAGTGTGGGGTTAGGGAAGGGAACTAGCTGACACTGTTCTATACTATGACAGAAAGAACAGCTGGCGAAATAGGAGTGTTTGAAACTTGTTCCCAGTGTCAGTTCTCATGACAATCTCAGTCCAACCTATTCCTCTTTAATCTCTTCAACCCATGCAAGAGAGTTGTTTAAACCAAACTTTTCATTATAATTTCTTTGTATAAATTCACAGGTGAGTCTTTCCAGTGTCAATTTTATTCAAAGGCAAACGTACTCTGACCTTTGCAAAACATGCAGTTTATTGCCCAGTTTATAATATAAACTGATTGCTGACACTGAAAGATCAGGTCTGCCACAGTCTCTGCCTCTCTTGTGTTCCATCCCTTTCCCATCTCACATACAATATTGCAGGGATTCTCAAACTTCATTGCACCATGACCCCTTTCTGACAACAAAAATTACTACATGACCCCAGGAGCGGAGACCGAAGCCTGAGCCTGCCTGAACCCTGCCGCCCTGGGTGGGGGAGGGCCAAACCCCATTGCCCCAGATTTGGGGACCGAAGCCAAAGGGCTTCAGCCCTGGGCAGGGGGCCTGCAACCTGAGCACCGCTGCCCAGGGCTGAAGTCCTCCGGCTTCAGCTTCCACCCTAGGAGGTGGGGCTTCAGCTTCTGCCTTGGGCCCTAGCAAATCTGAGCCAGTCCTGGCGACCCCATTAAAACAGGGTCACAACCCACTTTGGGGTCCTGACCCACAGTTTGAGAACTGCTACAATCTTGGCAGTATGTGAGCTGACTTCTGGTAAGAACAAATCCAACCAATTGTCTACTGGAAAGAGAAGGTGACATCAACGGTTTTCATTTTGCAGGTATTGTTGTAGAGTTCCATTATTTTGGATGGGCTGGGCTGATTTAGTTGGGTTTGGTCCTGCTTTGAGCAGGGGGTTGGACTAGATGACCTCCTGAGGTCCCTTCCAACCCTGAGATTCTATGATTCTATGATTCTATGATGCTGTAGAATGTTTTTAAACATTTAAATAAGTGTCATGCATATAGCCTGTGGGTGAAAACACAAGGACCACTGGTGAAAATGACAATCTATAGGCTTTAAATAAGTGATTAAGAGAAAGGGACAGGTAAGCGTATATGATACGCTACATCTAGTGTAGGAAGGGAAGAAATGCCACCTAGTCCTTGCTTAAATGGAAAATGTAGCTATTTACTCGTGGTATAAAGTACTAACAAATGTACTAATGTCAACCTACAGTGCATTTGGATATTTATGCTTACCTAGCTTTCATATCCAGTTTAATGAGAAAGTTGTGTACAATCAGTTGAGAAGCCCATTGCACTGGTGTTGCCCATCTTCCTTAAAGGGTTCTGTGTGCTGACTGAAACTTATGCCAGAATGAGCTGGCAGAGAAGCCGACAAGCTGCTACCAAGCCCCCGAAGCGTGCAAGTCTGGGCCAGCAAATAGGAGGAAGTAAGAGGATGTAAACAAATACCATTCATTTCTCATAGATACTAGCAACAAGTTGTAAAAAGGGAGGAGTGTGACGAGATTTTAGTTTGAAGTTGATATTAGAAAAGGCTTTAAAAAAAAAAAAGAAAAAAAAAAGACTGAAACACTGACCATGTGCTTTGTGTGACCCAGACCCTGTGTGTTCTGGAACCTGCTGCAAAATTCACCCCTTGTGGCAGAATTTGCTATAGCAGCTGATGTCTTGAGTGGTTTTGTTGTCTTGAGTCTGCAGATGGCGTTGCCAATAGCAGTAAGGGGCGTGAGCTAGTCCTGGAACCTCAAATGTCAACACTGCTAATTATTTCACCACTGACCGTTATAGTAGACGCATCCTGTTCTGTATAGGTTCTTACTCTATTCTGTAATATGGATTAATGTGCTTCTCCCACAGTTCTTCCCAAAGGCCAAAAGCCCCATATGTCCCCATCTCTGCTCCTAAACATCTAACTATCGCGCCCACCTGCTTCTCCAATTTTCTACAATGTACTTGTGGTGTGTTAACAATGATCTGTGGGGGAAAACTGAAGAGATCATGGTACAATAAACAAAATTGAATTTAATATCAAAATAACTGGGTACTATAGTGACTGCCTATTGTGGTGTTTTCTTATTTCACTCAATAAAATGTCCATTTTAAAAAATGTATCTGAAAATGCTACAGAATCTCAGTCTGCTGAATTGGAGAGCTACAGAAAACAGGGTCTTGCTTCAGAATTTAGATCCTTCTTGCTGCTGAATAACATCAGGCATTGTTTATAGTGCGTCTCTCTCTCTCTTTTGAAGATCATGAGACTCACAAGATCCTGAATCAGGCTTAATTTTACTTAGAAATCGCATCTCTTGCGATTAATTCGTATGAGTTGGCATGTCTGGAAGTTTCCCAGTAGATAAGCAGCACTGCTCAGCGTGATAAACCGTGTGCTGTTATACCCCAACAACAAATGGAAATGGTTCTTGGGGAGCCACAATCTCTGAAGTGTGTAACACATTTCCTTAAACAATAGTTTTATTTAGAGAGGGGCAGTTTTCGTTCTGGAATGATTTAAAGGAAAAACAATGCTTATAGAACCTAGCGACCTGTTACAGATCCTGTTACAAATCCCGTTACATATCCCTTGTGTGCAAGGAAGAGCTATCAAAACTGGCAGACAGCTTTTCTATCCATGGCCACAGTTACCAGACTTTCCTCACTATCGTGTCCAAAAACCACACTTTCAGCTGGGACTCCGATCCCCTTTGCTGTATCATGGAGGCAGCTAGCAGTGTGAAAGAGCTTTGCTTGCAGATTTGACTTGCATCCTTGTGAATGAGGATTCATGTGCTTGCTCCGTCTTGGAAATCTAACTTGGTGATTTTGAATGATTCTGACAGTAGTGAGAGAGAGCAAATGCCTGGCACATGTGTCTTCTGGAACGTAGGCTAATACCAGAAGAGTCTTGCCGGAAGGGAGTGGGAAATGGAGGGAAGAGACCCACCCACATGGTGCACCCCACAGTCTGATCAGCCTTGTGCTTTGCCACAGCCTTGGCCAAGCTCCCCCTGCTTGACCCTCATGTTTGGGTCCCACCACACTAGACCTGTGTGTTTTTAAGTTTCCTGAGACTGGGCTCAGAGTCCTGAGTCAGCACTGTCTCTTCCATTGGTGTGTCAGGGAAGCTTCCTGGGCACGGGCTTTCTTTAGTCCTTCATGAAAATGAGACCTCATGGTCCAGCTGCTCTAGGTCCCCAGGACCAGAGCTGACTCCCCATAGACATCTATTACTTAACCACACCCTTTACCAGAGCTCTAGGCTTGGGGGTACTCTGCCTTGCAATTGACCTCTCTAGGGCTATGTGATAGTGGAAACAGACACAGGCTTTGCAGAGGGTTCCTCAATCAATCCCTCTTTACTTTAGACAGCACAAGAAAAACACACAGATCTAGACAAAACAGTAAAATACCTGTACACATTTACCTGCTTCGGTTTCCTCACCACTCCTGAGTACTCTTTGGGCTTAGGTCCTCTCCTGCACATGGCTTCCTTTCCGAATCATGGAGTCCGTCTCTGAACCCTGCAGTCAGTGACCTTCCGGGAGCTCTCTAAAATGATCAGTAAGAGACCCTTCTTTTTAAACTTCCCATCCCCTTTGTTAGGTCACCCCCCCATTAGTTTTCCACCAGGGGATTTGCTTCCTGATTACCATCCTCTTGGAGTTTGGACTTGAAAAACTGGCTTGCTCTGGGTGATAGCGGTCTTTGTCCATGAGTGCTCCATATGAATAGGCCATCAAAATTTAATGACCCTCCACTGTTATCTTTGTGCCAGGTGCAAGAATTTTTCCTGTCACCTCCTGTGGGTTTCAGCTCAACATGGAGGCAAAATTCAGCAGAAAAGGCATACAAACCCCACACTCAAAATGGAGTTTGCAGTCTGACACACACATCCATAGAGAGGCCTCAATATCAAACGGTTAATAAGCTGTACATTCCCCAGATAATCACAGCCTAAAGGAATGGTGAGCCTTGCAGGGTAGCAAAGATTTTTGCCTTTTTCTCCTTGTGTATAAACAGTTTAAGATTGGGGGGAGGGAAGTGTGTGTGTGTCAGGGTAGGGTCTGGCATAACAGCTGCATTTGTGGAGTTTCTGACAATATGTTGGCTTACTTCTTACACTGGTACTCTCTTGGTGGTGTGTTTCCCTTCTGCTTGGTCTCTGCTGGTACTGAAGCCTTACTTTGCTCCTAACTGGTTGTTTTGTTGTGAAGAGTCTGCCCCGATTCTGCATGCAGGAGAAGAGACTTTGGGGGGAGAAGGGATATTTTCTGCTACTGTCATTGTCATCTTTGAAGGCATTCAGTGGTGGGAGGTCATCTCAATATCATAACTAAAACAAGTGAGCAGGGAGATGCTCTGCTGTTAACTGCCTCTGCTAAGTTAGGAAAGTAGACTCCAAAGCATCTTGTTTGAGGACATTCTGCTACCTGTCAGTGTACTACTGAAAGAGGAACAGCACCCAGGAGATGCAAACTGAAGCCCTCTAGGTGTGGCTGCATTGTACGTGTAATGGCAAACTTGAGTTCCGCAGCATAAAGTTTTTTAAAAACTGTTTATTGGACCTGGTAATTGCTGCTGTGATAATCAAACCTGAAAAACTCTAAGCCAGTGGTCACCAACCCATCAATCGCGATCACCAACTGGTTGATCCTGGAGCCTCTGCCAGTGGATCGCAATCTCCGCAGCCGGTGGTGCAGCGGGTCTCCGTGCTCTGCCTGCGCAAGTGCCGCCCCCACAAGCTTCCATTGTCCTGTCTGAGCCCCGCTGCGCCGCCGACCAGGAGCCGCCTGTGGTAAGCACCTCCCGGCTGGAGCCTACACCTCACACCCTCTCTTACACCCCTACCCCAGCCCGGAGCCCCCTCCTGCACCAAACTCCCTCCTAGAGCACACACCCCATATCCCCTCCTGCACCCCAACCCCCTGCACTGGCCTGGAGCACCCTTCTGCACCAAAATCCCTCCCAGAGCTTGCACCCCTCACTCCTGCACCCCAACCCCCGCCCAGGCTCAGCCAATGAACACCCCACAGTTGAGAATATTACATTGATTTGTGACAATCCCTGAAGGATTTTGGACTATAAACCACAAATGACAGTAATAAAAAGTAAAAATAATGAAATGTCCAGTGGATTCTGAGATTAGGTGCAGTGTGACCACATGACCCCTGCACCCATACTCCCTCCTAGAGCTTGCACTCCTCACTCCTGCACCCCTGCCCCAGGCTCAGCCCAGAGCCCCCTCCCACACTCCAAACCCCTTGGTCCCAGCCCAGAGCCCGCACCCCAACCCCCTGCCCCAGCCCGGTGAAAATGAGTAAGGGTGTGGGAGAGGGAGGGAGGGAGGGGCCTCGGGGAAGGGGTGGGGTAGATCCTGGGTTGATTTTAAATTCAAAATGTGATCTTGTGCATAAAAAGGTTGGAGACCAGTGCTCTAAGCCTGCTACAAGGGATAGTCTATAAATAAAGAACTGTATTGCTGATCTCACCCTGTGATTGTCATTCCCTACATTCTCAGCAGCTCGGTGTCCTTTCTGCTACCTCTGGTAACTTAAGAACATCCTGTGTCTCTTTTTCCAGAACTGCAAGAGTAATCGTCATTCTTGGTACCATATGTACTGTGAATGCCTTCAAGGACCTCTACTGGCAGGCCCTCATTTATTCGCTACTTAGTTGAAATAGCACGTGGGGAAGTTTGTTTTTTGAAGGTCCCATTAATTCTAAGGGACATTGCTAAGGTTGGCAGGGCAGACTTTCCATCTCCTTTTAAAATGCTACTATTTAAACTGTTGGTCATCTTTGCACTCCCCCCATCAAATTAAATGCTGTAAATGAATTCTTGAGCAGCACAAAGTGGGGAGAGGAAGGGACAATGTTTCAAAGCTGCAGGGAAATGAGAGAGAGAACGTTGTTACCTCTG
The DNA here is from genome assembly GCA_003942145.1 of Platysternon megacephalum. Lineage (NCBI taxonomy): Eukaryota > Metazoa > Chordata > Testudines > Platysternidae > Platysternon > Platysternon megacephalum. The sequence goes on from QXTE01000140.1 coordinate 2,511,504, forward strand.
AAGCTATAATATGCAGGGTGAGCTTAAATTGGTGGCAGCTCTCAGCTGTAAATGATTAGAGGGGATTGACTGAATAGTTTTCATTTTCTCCACTACTGACAAACAAGTGCCTTAAAAATCCAATTACCACCTGCTTAAGCTGTTATATAATGCAAAAAGCATCATCATACTGGACTTTCTTTCTTACCCTTTAATTTGGTTTATGTCAATTTCTCATCACCATGCCTGCACTAGTTTGTTTATTAGATAATTTTCCATTTCTTTAAAATGATGGAGAAGACTTCAGGCGCCAGTTGGTTTTTATAGTTCTTTCAGAGAGTTCCTATTGGTTCCCATTCAAGGTGGAATTGAATTGTGTATTCAGTTACCTAATTTTCAACTCTTGATTGAAAGACTTCAGGTTACAGAGAATCTACCATTTACTCCAGTTCAAACCAGCAAGTGACTCAGGCCCCACTCTGTAGAGGAAGATGGAAACCCCCCCAGTGTATTTGCCAGTCTGACCTGGGGGGAAAGTCCTTCCCGCCCCCAAAATATGGCACTGAATTAGACCCTGAGCATGTGGGTGAGACCCACCGACCAAAAGCCTGTGAAAGAATTCTTTGTAGTAACTGGAGACATTTGCTAATATCAGTTGTGGAAGGGCCATATGCCATTGTAGGTAACATCATACCATACCCTGCATAAACTTATCAAGCTCAGTCTTGAAACAAGTTAGGTTTTTTGCCCCCACTTTTGGATAGTTAGAAACCTTTGTCTAATTTCAAGCCTAAACTTATTGAAGGCCAGTTTATATCCATTTGTTCTTGTGCCAACATTGGCCTTTAACTTAAATAACTCTTCTCCCTCACTGGTGTTTATCCCTCTGACGTATTTATAGAGAGTAATCCTATCTCTGCTCAGCCTTCTTTGTTAGGTTAAACAAGCCACGTTTCTTAAGTCTCCTCTTGTAAGGTACGTTTTCCATTTCTCTGATCATCCTAGTAGCCCTTCTCCAACACTTGTTCCAGTCTGAATTAATCTTTCTTAAACATGGGTGTCTGAATTGCACATAGTATTCTGGATGAGGTCTCACCAGTGCCTTGTATAATGGTAATAACATTTCCCTATCTCTACTGGCAATACTTTGCCTGATGCATCCTAGGATTGCATTAGCCTTTTGCGTGCCGGCATCACATTGGCGGCTCATAGTCATCCTGTGACTGAACAATACACCCAGGTCTTTCTCCTCCTTGTAGCGAATTTTGTTGTTGTTGGTACCTAAGTGCACGACTTTGCACTATTCATCCCATTTCTATTACTCCAGTTTTCAAGGTCATCCAGATCTTCTTGTATGATATTCTAGTCCTCCTCCATATTGGCAAAACCTCCCAACCTTGTCATTTACAAATTTACAAATTTATATTAGCACACTCCCACTTTTTGTGCCAAGGTCAGTAATTAAAATGTTAAATAAGTTTGGTCCCAAGAAAGACTGAACCCTGAGGAACTTCACTAGTAACCTCCCTCCAGTCTGACAGTTCACCTTTCAGCATGACTGACTCTAGCATCCCCTTACCCACCCATCCCCTCACCCCCTTACCCACCTTTTGATTCTTGTATTAATCCCTGTCTTCTCCACTTTAACTAATAATTCCGTATGTGGAACTGTATCAAATGCCTTACTGAAGTGCAGGCAGATTAGATCTGCATTTCCTTTGTCGTGGTTTTATCTTCTTTAAAAAAAAATCTATCCTATCTATCTATCTATCTATCTATCTATCTATCTATCTATCTATCTATCTATCTATCTATCTATCTATCTATCTATCTATCTATCTATCTATCTATCTATCTATCTATCTATCTATCTATCTATCTATCTAGTTGGTCTGGCACAATATAGCTTTTTGTAAAACAATGTATTCTGTCTCAGTTACCATTTACCTCTATGGTCTTAACTACTGTACTTTCTCGTTCAAAATTTGTTCTAAGACCCTGCAAACAATTGAGGTCAAGGTACTGGGCCTGTTTTTCCCTGATCACTTTTTTTCCTTCTTAAATATAGATGCTGAATTTGCAATTCTCTAGTCATAGGGTACGGCCTCTGAGTTTATGGATTCATTAAAAATCCTTGCTATTAGGCTGGCAATTTCATGTGCCAGTTCCTTTAATATTCTTGGATGGAGATTATCCAGGCCTCCTTGTTTGGTCCCATTAGGCGGTTTGCGTGTCCCCTCAGATGTGGTCATCTCTGCCTCCATATCCTCGTTCCCGTTAGCCACCCTGTCACTGTGCCCAGGCTTCTCGTTACTCTTATTCAAAACTGAGGCAGAGTGTTCATTTAGTTGTTAGGCCATGGTTGGATTATCTTTAATCTCCACCCCATTCTCAGGGTTTAGCAGTCCCAATTCTTCTTTCCTTGTTTTCTTTTTATTTATGACTAAAGAACCTTTTACAATTGGTTTTAATTTCCTTTGCAAAGTCCATCTCTGTGTGGCTTTTCCCAGTTCTCACTTTTTCTCTACACTTTCTGACCTCCAGAGGTAGCTTTCCTTGCTGATCCATCCCTTCTTCTGTTCTTGTTCAGGGTAATTTAGGAGAGTACTTAATGAACTCAGTGAGACTGGCTGCTGTGTACCTTTTTTATTTGGATTAATGGGGTCTGACTTGCTTTTAATGCTTCAAGGTGAACTTTGACATTGTGAGATTGAACTATTTTTACATGGGCTTGAAGAGCAGTTAAAGTGAAAACTACCAATGATTCTGAGTGAGGCAGTATGATGTGTGATCTCTCACTATTAGATAAATATACATCCTTCATTTGAAAAATAAAATATATTATTTGCAATTTCCAGCAGCACTGGAAGTATCTGTGTTTGAGGGTTAGCCATTGTCAAGAGGAAAAGATTATAGCAGTATACAAATTATTAGGTGTCTGCTCTATATAGCTTCTCCAGCTATCTTACTTCTGGTTCCACAGAACAGAATTCCAATATTTCACTCTTACAAGGTGATGGAAGCTAATATATAAACACATTGTTCACCTTTCAAATGTTACCTTTGGCATTTTGGTGTAGACCGTTCCCTGCTGAATTTCGTTCTGGTGTCTTGTCGTGGAGAAGATCTGTGCTGCTTGTTAGAGTTCTGAAGATGTCTTATTGCTGTGTGCTGAGGTCAGAGGGTAGGAAATGCTTCTGAGAAGGGAAATATTGTGGGGTGGGGTGAGTGGAAGGAAGGTGGAGATCTTCCTAAATTTGGCAATGAAATATGTTCAGTAGGATTTTGTGACTCAAAGGGGGCAGGGCCACAGGTGACAACTCTGTGGAGTTGAGGGTGGAAGGAAGGAAAGTGGACAGACACATACCATGGGCCCCAGGTAGCTGAGGGGTTTAGGATACAACTGGCTACTACAAGGGTATTTCCAGCCTTAAGTGGTAAAAGTGTTGTTTTTATTTGTCCCCCCCGATCCAGTGTTTGAAAATCGGAGTCCATGGTTGACTGAGAACTTGGTGCTCTGTTAAAGGCTAAAAGAGAAGCAGCTGATGGAGGGAGAAATGTAGCATGAACATTGAAGCAGAACAAAAACAAATAAAATCACTGCTCTGTAGAGGGCACTTAGTTTGGGACCTGCTCTTTTGGGACACTTCTGGGGGGAGAAGATTGGTTTAAGAGCCTATGGGTATGTCTGTACTACAGCTAGGAGTGTGACAGGCAGTGCTAGCTCTGCTTGAGTTAGTGTGATAAAAATAGCAGTACAGGTGTTCGGGCTGGGGCTTAGGCTCTGAAGCACACCCCCACCCCTTTCAAAGCTGGTGCGTCTCCACGGCTATTTTTAGCACTGTAGTGTGAACCCTAGTCTGTGGAATCTGAGACTCACTGCTATGGGCTGTTGCTTGCTGTATACAGATACTCTTTAAGAACTCTGAAATGCGGCACCAATTGGGGTCCGGGAGAAGTGGTCCAAAGCCCCCCCTCACTTCTGAAAGGTAATTGTTTAGCTGAATGGGGGCAGAGCAGGGCACATCTTCAGCCCTGAGCAGAGGCTACCACAGCAGTTACGGGAGGGGATCTATCCCCCACTGGCCAGCAAGCAGCCGAAGAGCAGAGAGAGCGGGGCTATTTCTGTTCAGAATGAGCTGCTGTTAGTTCTCCCAAGTCAGCATTCTTCCCCATATGGGACAAGGGAAATCATGGGGATTCCTTAAAAGTTGCCAGATTCCTGCAGTTGTGCAGCAAGCTTTTAAGTTCTGGGTCTAAGGTCATTACAAACATTGGTTAATTAGACCCAGAACTTTAAATATAATCTACATATTTATTAAATATCTCTGACCTGGTTGTGGTCATCTTGTTCCTTGTGGTAATCTCATCAAATGATGTCTTCTCTAGGAGTCCTCTTCCTGCAAAGTACTCTAATTACCTGGATGTAATGATCTAAAATACTTTATGGGCTTTTAAGCACTTTTCATCTGTAAGGCCTTTACAAACAGTTAATTATAGGTATTCTATACGCATAAAGTGGTGGAAATCGTTACACCCAGGTAGATTTATCTGGCACTGGCTTTGCTTTCAAAACATTCCCTCCTATATGTACTCAAAATGTTTAAAATTTTAATATCAGATGTGTATATTTTTAACTTAATCCAAAATTTGCATCACAAGCTAATAGTTTATTTAGACTTAAAGGTCTTGCTCAAAAATTATCTGCTCCAACTACCCCCTGATACATTGACTTATAAAGGATAACTGGCAAAGTTGTGCTCTCTGAGATCACCTATTAAAACAAAAAACAATGTTGAACTCTGTGGAAGTAAACGGTTTTCTCTGTGACTAACTTTTATTTGGCACTATTGAACTCCATGTGTTTACGTGATTAAATGGGATCAGAATGCAAAGTTTATGTGCTAGAACAGCCTAAAAACAGCTAATTTTGAATTGAAGTAGTAATTGCTACAATGTGGATGCATGCCGTAATCATGAAATGCAAAGCTGAATTGTCTGTTTTTCATAAACCAGCCTGTTCACTTCCAGCCATAAACTAAACCAGAAGGGCCTGTTTACAAATTAAATAGGATGAAAACATTATCTTGCAATTTCCCATGTCAATGTTTCTCCTTTGAGTTTAAATATATATGTTTTGCTGCCCTGGGGGGAAAAATTCTGTTTAAACTCTGCAATTACAGGTTTGAAATTGTGGTCAGAAAGTGGGAAAAGATAGTGCCGATTATACACCTTGTTTTAATCTTTATAGATATGGCCTTGGGCTTTGTAGTAGCTAATCCAGCTTCTGGTTTTTGTAATAGGTAGCTGCAAGATCATGTACTTTGTAAAAACAGAACAGTCAAAATGCTCTTTCAAGTCTATGTACTGCTTTTGTATATTAAGAGTTTGAAAGTGGTTCAGCAGTAGACTTTTTTTAAACATACTGCTAGTAGCAAAAGCTCTAAGCAGAGTGAATATCAGGTAAATGAAACATTTTTGTTGTTTTTTCTGTTTTATACCTGTTGAGTGTGGATTTTAAACACACAAACAACCCCCCCAAAAGACTGTTTGAATTCCTGGGCATATGTATTCCAGATCTTCATTTCCTCCTTATGCTGTAAACAAAAGTGTGTGTACAGGAAAGTAATTCTAGTCAAAACTTGTATTGACATCAATGACATTTCCATGCCAGGAATGAGGGAGGGGAGGCTACTCACTCTGTAGGTGAGTGGGATTTTTCAAAAGCACTCTCTACTTGTCTACGTGTTCCCAATAGGAGTTTTACTTACTGAGTTTGATGGCAACAGAGTTAGTCCAATATAATTTTTTTTTTCCTTTCAAAACAAGGCTTTTTTCCAAGTATAAAGCTAACAGGGATTTGGCAGCTGTTACTCCTTTAAGGACCATATTGTTACGCCAGAGCTTTAGATAACTTTTGTTTTTGTATTTAACCAAATCCAAATGTAGAAAGTCAAATCAATTAATCTTTTCGGTCAAAGCCAGTTAAGGCCTCTGGTGTTCACTCATACTGATTTATTTAGATCTTTTTATAGGGTAAATGTTGGATCCTTGTATAATACTGCATTGTTTAAAAATATTTGGACATCAGCGGAGACATTTTAGCTACTTGGATAAAGTACATGAGCTGCATTAAAGGATCAGACATACTGGGGTGAGAAGCCTTGATTTTTTTATTTTTTTTTTAATTTTTATTTTTTAAAATCCTAACAGCTGGTTCCTAACAATCTCCTTTATTTCTATAAGGCATGTGTGTGTGTGTTGGGGGTGGGGGTTGTTGAAGTGGGGGAGGATGTGGGGAATGAAAGGGGGACACACCATTGGCACTTACTTTAAAAACTCTTTGTGAGAAGCTGCACAAAGTGCACTATGGATGTTGTTTTTCTTAAAGCTCCTTAAGGTTAGCTTTTTGTACAATGGTGCTAGCTGGCCAAATATTTTTCCCATGTGACTTGATTCCTTTGCAGGTCTCTTAAATTGGAATGCTTTCGTTTATAATATTACATGGGAGAAGGGACAATAAACAAAAGAAATTACTGCATCTACCATCCTTTTAACCATTATCTCACCGTATTCGCATTCCATCCTTGCACGCTGCTCCAAATAGGTGTATCCATACAGCTAACATTAGGGCACTATACCTGCAGTAGAAATCTTATAGCGCTAGAATGAAAGTAGACATCCATTCCCCTCACCCCTGCCCCAGTCCTCCTCCGCTTTCTGGAGCTGTCACATTGATGCCTCTTGCTCTGAATGGACAGCTGTCATCAAACCACCCTTTCATATTGTCTCTCTCCTGCTGATTATGTAATTTGAACAGCCACAGGTGAATAATGTCTCTGTAAAGCTGTTGCACATCAGCTCAGGTAGTTAGCATCCTGTACTCTGCTTTGTTTTGGAGCAGCGTGAGTTCTTAGCTCTCACTCTTGCTTCCACAACTTTCTTTGGCCTTCTTTCCCTTCAGTTTATTTAGGCCTCTCTTCCCTTGAAGGGCGCTGAATAGGCTAAGATAAAATTAATTAGTATGTCCCTGTGGCAGGGGCTGTTCCAATAACATTTTAGAAACTAACGGGAAATGAGGGGGTTGAAATATTTCCTTCCAGTGCTGACTAGCCAGTCCAGTGCAGTTGCCTCCATGCCACCATGTCCCTGTTTCTCTTCCTGTGGGACACAGGGTTGCTACGTGTCTGGTTTTCGACTGGAACGGCCGGTCGAGAAGGGACCCTGCACTGAGTGGGCCATTAAAAGTCCAGTTGGCGGTGCAGCGGGGCTAAGGCAGGCTCCCTGCCTGCAGTGGCTCCGCACAGCTCCTGGAAGCAGTGGCATGTCCCCCACTCCGGCTCCTAGCGTGTTGAGTCCCCTGGCTGCCCCTGCGCTTGCCCCCGCCCCAAGCACTGGCTTCGTAGCTCCCATTGGCCGGGAACCGCAGCCAATGGGAGCTGCGGGGACTGCGCCTACGGATGAGGCAGCGCAGAGATCCTCCTGGCTGCGCCTCCGTATAGGAGCCAGAGGGGGAACATGTTGCAGCTTCTGGGAGCTGCTTCAGGTAAGCGCCGCCTAGAGCTTGCACCTCTGACCCTCTCCCACGCCCCAACGCCCTGCCCCAGCCCTGACCCCCCTCCCTCCCTCCAAACCCCTCCGCTCCAGCCCAGAGCACCCTAGTGCACCCCAAACCCTTCATCCCCAGCCCCACCCCAGAGCCTGCACCCCCAGCCAGAGCCCTCACTCCCCCCACGCCCCAACCCCCTGCTTCACCCCTGATCCCCCTCCCGCCCTCTGAACCCCTTGGTCCCAGCCCGGAGCTCCCTCCTGCACCCCAAACCCCTCATCCCTGGCCCCACACCAGAGCCTGCACCCCCAGCCCAGAGCCCATACCCCCTCCCGCATCCCAACTCATTGCCTCAGCCTGGTGAAAATGAGCAAGTGAGTGAGGGTGGTGAGAGTGAGCAACAGGGGATGGGGTGGAGTGCGGGGGGCGGGGCAAAGATGTTCGGGTTTTATGTGAGTAGAAAGTTAGCAACCCTAGCGGGACATAGAATCATGGAACGGACCTCGAGAGGTCATCTAGTCCAGTCCCCTGCACTCATGGCAAGACTAATTATCTAGACCAGGGGTAGGCAACCGATGGCATGTGTGCCAAAGGCAACACGTGAGCTGATTTTCAGTGGCACTCACACTGTCCGGGTCCTGGCCACCAGTCTGGGGGGCTCTGTATTTTATTTTAATTTTTAAATGAAGCTTCTTAAACATTTTAAAAACCTTATTTACTTTACAGACAACAATAATTTAGTTATATATTATAGACTTATAGAAAGAGACCTTCTAAAAACGTTAAAATGTATTACTGGCACGCGAAACCTTAAATCAGAGTGAATAAATGAAGACTTGGCACACCACTTCTGAAAAGTTGCCGACCCCTGATCTAGACCATTCCTGACAGGTGTTTGTCTAACCTGTTCTTAAAAATCCCCAATGATGGAGATTCCACAACCTCGCTAGGCAATTTATTCCAGTGCTTAACCAACCTGACAAGAAGTTTTTCCTAATGTCCAACCTAAACCTGCCTTGCTGCAATTTAAGCCCATTGCTTCTTGTCCTATCCTCAGAGGTTAAGGAGAACAATTTTTCTCCCACCTCCTTGTAACAACCTTTTACATACGAAAACTGTTATCATGTCCCCTCAGTCTTCTCTTTTCCAGACTAAACAAACCCAGTTTTTTCCATCTTCTTTCATAGGTCATGTTTTCTAGACCTTTAATCATTTTTTGTCGCTCTTTTCTGGACTCTCTCCAATTTGTCCACATCCTTCCTGAAATGTGGCGCCCAGAACTGGACACAATACTCCAGTTGAGGCCTAATCAGCGTGGAGTAGAGCCGAAGAATTACTTCTCATGTCTTGCTTACAACACTCCTGCTAATACATCCCAGAAAGATGCTCGCTTTTTTTGCAGCAGTGTTACGCTGTTGACTCTAATTTAGCTTGTGGTCTACTAGGATCCCCACATCCCTTTTCGCAGTACTCCTTCCTAGGCAGTCATTTCCCATTTCGTATGTGTGCAACTGATCTTTCCTAAGTGGAGTACTTTGTGTTTGTCCTTATTGAATTTCATCCTATTTACTTCAGACCATTTCTCCAGTTTGTCCAGATCATTTTGAATTTTAATCCTATTCTCCAAAGCACTTGCAACCCCTTCCAGCTTGGTATCGTCCACAAACTTTAAGTGTATTCTGTATGCCATTATCTAAATCATTGATGAAGATATTGAACAGAACCAGATACCCTTCCAGCCTGACTGTGAACCACTGATAACTACTCTCTGGGAATGGTTTTCCAACCAGTTTTGCACCCACCTTACAGTAGCTCCATTTAGGTTACATTTCCCTAGTTTGTTTATGAGAAAGTCATATGGGACACTATCAAAAGCTTTACTAAAATCAAGATATACCATGTCTACCGCTTCCTCCCCCATCCACAAGGTTTGTTACCCTGTCAAAAAAAGCTATCAGGTTGGTTTGACACGATTTGTTCTTGACAAATCCATGCTGACTGTTATTTATCACCTTATGATCTTCTAGATGTTTGCAAATTGATTGCTTAATTATTTGCTCCATTATCTCTCCGGGTACAGAAGTTAAGCTGATTGGTCTGTAATTTCCTGGGTTGTCCTTATTTCCCTTTTTATAGATGGGCACTAGATTTGCCCTTTTCCAGTCTTNAAGATAATTGCTAATGGCTCAGATATCTCCCCAGTCTGCTCCTTGAGTATTCTAGGATGCATTTCACCAGGCCCTGGTGACTTGAAGACATCTAATTTGTCCAAGTAATTTTTAACTTGTTCTTTCCCTATTTTAGCCTCTTCTGATCCTACCTCATTTTCACTGGTATTCACTATGTTAGACATCCAATTGCCACCAACCTTCTTGGTGAAAACCGAAACAAGGAAGTCATTGAAGCACCTCTGCCATTTCCACATTTTCTGTTATTCTCCCCCACTACCCCTCTCATTGAGTAACGGGCCTACCCTGTCCTGGGTCTTCCTCTTGCTTCTAATGTATTTGTCGAATGTTTTCTTGTTACCCTTTGTCTTCAGCTAGTTTGATCTCGTTTTGTGCCTTGGGCTTTCTAATTTTGTCCCTGCATACTTGTGTTGTTTGTTTTATATTCATCCTTTGTAATTTGATCTAGTTTCCACTTTTTGTAGGACTTTTTATTTTTTATTTTTAGGTCATTGAAGATCTCCTGGTTAAGCCATACTTCCTATCTTTCCTACGCAGTGGGATAGTTTGCTCTTGTGCCCTTAATAATGTCTCTTTGAAAAACTGCCAACTGTCTTCTATTGTTTTTCCCCTTAGAATTGCTTCCCATGGGCTCTTACCTACCAACTCCGAGTTTGCTAAATGACAGGTTTCAGAGTAGCAGCCGTGTTAGTCTGTATCAGCAAAAAGAACAGGAGTACTTGTGGCACCTTAGAGACTAACAAATTTATTTGAGCAAAAGCTTTCGTGGGCTACAGTCCACTTCTTCGGATGCATAGAATGGAACATACAGTAAGAAGATACTTATACATACAGAGGACATGAGAAGGTGGAAGTAGCCATACCAATTGTAAGAGGCTAAAGTCTGCCTTCTTGAAATCCATTGTCTTTATTTTGCTGTTCTCCCTCCTACCATTCCTTAGAATCATGAACTCTACCATTTCATGATCACTTTTACTCAAGCTGCCTTCCACTTTCAAATTCTCAACCAGTTCCTCCCTATTTGTCAAAATAATCTAGAACAGCCTCTCCCCTGGTAGCTGTTTCCACCTTCTGAAATAAAAAATTGTCTCCAATACATTCCAGGAACTTATTGGATAATCTGTGCCCTGCTGTGTTGTTTTCCCAACATATGTCTGAGTAGTTTAAGTGCCCCATCACCACCAAGTCCGGTGCTTTGGATGATTTTGTTAGTTGTTTAAAAAAAACCCTCATCCACCTCTTCTTCCTGGCTAGGTGGTCTGTAGTAGACCCCTACCATGACATCACCCTTGTTTTTTACCCCTTTTATCCTAACCCAGAGACTTTCAACAAGTCTGTCTCCATCATAAGACAAGCTTCAGAGCTCCTTAACCCTCTCTTGGAATCTCCTCCCCCTTGCAACCAGCAGTGCATCCAGAATTTTGCAACTGGGATAAGGGGTAAAGCAATATGCAAATTAGCAACATTTTAATGAAGGAAAACTACATGAACTCACATGCTTGTGTGCACCATTAATGTTAGTGGTACTGGCTGTCTCGCAAAGTAGCTGCTTATATTTTGTGTCTTTAGTCAGCTCTCAATAAATAAACATCAGAGCTGATCAGTTCAAACATTTTGAGACTGCAGTGCACCAAGAATGGAAAATGGACATTTCCCCAGTAGCCACAGTTGCTGGCAGAGTAACAAATCCCTAGCAATACACAGATATTGTGACAGGATATTGGGTTACTTTCAGCAACACTTTAACTAATGGTCTCTTCGTTGCCAATATCTCCTCCATTGTTAATCCGTAGACGTGATCTTGATTCTTGGGTAGATATTGTAAACAATGCTTAACTATAACTTTTCACCATCGCTATATTTGCTGAAGTGTGTAGAGAGCTGAGCAATAACATTGGAGGAAACTTCACTGTAAGTTCTCCACCAGCTTAATGGTACCTTTTTGCCAGTTGGTTGACAATACAACATGGAAAACTGTCAATTTTTGTTCTGCTTTTGCAAGGCATTTGTTGAATTGATCCTCATGTGAAGGCATCTCTAATAGCCACTGATGCTCCTACGAGTTCTCTGTTTTAATATATTGATCACTAGTGCATGTCTAATTTATTTAGGGCACTTTGGGGCAAGAAACTAGAAAATACATTGTTCATATCTTTTTCAAGGCAGTCTTCCTGATTTCAGGGAGACAGAACTTTAAAGGTATTTTATTGGCAGATGCCAGTAAATCTACTTCCAAGATATTTTCAAATCAATCCCTTCTCCTTGACTAAAGTTCTTGGCCTTTACACCCACTTAGCAAAACAGCTGCTTTGTGTTAAGTGAGCACTGGCAATATTACCCTGCAAAGAAACCCTTGGTCTGTTGGCAATTAATTTAGCAGCTTTAGATTTCTGCACTGTTTTCATATTTGACGACTAATTCTGTTCCCAAAAAAAAAAAAAAAGCAGTGCTATAAATTTAAACTTGTTCATACTGAGAGAATGTGGCAGAAGCATCATCATCAATGGCTGTCTTTAAATTCTTTCCATATTTTAATTTTTTTATTGGCAGAATGTTTTGTCTTGAGTAAATTCCTTTATCACAAGCTTTTTAATAATTTTCCTTGCACCCCAGTTGATGCCATTAGTAAAAGATGTATACAGATCTTTGCTGCTGCTTATCGTTTTGCATATACCATTTAACACATCCACTGTGTAAGAACTGTACTCTTTAAAATACTTTGATGCAGATGTTTTCTCCCTTGCAGTGCAAATCTTAAAAATAATAATAATAATAAAAAAAAGTCATTTTCTGTTTTTTCTTAAAATGGCACATTGTGTTGCTTTTGGGCATCTTTGAAAGAGAGGAGGCTTTTTCCCCTATAGTCTTTCATTATGTTCCATCCTTCAAGCTGTCTATAGTCTAGCTAACCAGGAGAGCCTTTACGGTTATTCCAATCGGCTGCTGGGTAGGGTTTATTCAGAGCTACCTTGTAGCTGATACCCTTTCCGGGTGGTCACATCTTCGACTATTTGGCCTTAAGTGGGCACAAAATAGGAGCAGTATTTTGTGGCATGAGACCCCCAAAGGCAATGGTAGGCAGGATGCCTCATGTTGGAACTTGCAGTCTAAGACGTTTTTGGCAGCCACAGGAGAAGTGAAGTCAAGTTCAGGAGACTTGGATAAATATTGATCTGTCAGCAGATAGAAATGTGAGGAAAAGCAAAACTCTTGGTTGGGTGAAATTAAAGAGAAGCAGCCTGGCTGTGAGCCTGCCATGGTCTTAGCTGAAATCATGCACCAGGGTGATAAATGGAGCCAAGAACTGTATCTAGCCAAGCATCTATATTGCCCTCATCACTGTCATACCTACCTCAGAAATTAATCTTTGGCACGAGCTTTTGGTTTTCAGGTGCAAATTTTTTTTTCTGGATCTTGTGCAGTATTCATGATGAGCCTTTTTAATTGGCCTATTGGGACTTTCTTGTCCAGCCCCCTTGTGAACTGAGCAAACATTAAGTTCCTGTTGCTACTTCCTTCTGAGAATACTGCTTATGGCCTTACGTATGTTACAATATTCTCTCTCTAGTTCTGGTGGCATATGCTGCTCCCCCGTGGGCTGACTGTTGATATTGTAGAACTGAGCTAGCATGCTTTTTTTTTCCTGCTCCTTTCTCTAAGGAGTTTCTCTTTGTAATATGTCCATGTTCCCCTCTCTCAAAGGTGAAAATTCAAACACATTTTCTAAAGTTCTTTGGCATGCTGGTGAGTTATGCTGTTGCAAACCCACCAATCTGACTCAATGTGACCTGTTTTGATTTCAGTTGTGCTTTTAAACATATCCTTTTCAAAATCAGAGTGCTAACTTTATCTTCATTTAGCATGTTCAGGGTAGGCTTATGTTTTACAAAATACCTTTTATAGCAGTAGGAGGTTGACTTGTTTCATGGTGATAAGATAACTGCTGGTATGACACAGACTGTATAAAATTCACTTAACCTTTGTTTTGTTGGAATGCTCCTGTCATGTGGAAACTTTGACTGCAAATAACTCCTTGGAACACGTGCTTTCAAGGGAAAAAAAGTGTTTTAATTGGCATAGGGTCTGGTCTGAAGGCGGCAGATAAGATGTATGACTTCTTTCAGTATTATGAAAAATGATTGCATTTTTGTGAGACAGCAGTTGTGTGCACACAACCCCAAATGTGGACAGAAGGAGGAGGCATAGTGTACTGTGAAATGTCTGTTTTCCAAAAAGGTCTCCACAGAAAATTGTACTTGCAGTCTCACTGACTGTATATGTTTAACAGTCTTGTGGTGTCCTGCATATTTTCTTTTTTTATTACTGTGCACCACGTTTATATCTGCTGCGGACAAAACAGCCAATAGTCACGATCTTGACCTAGTCCACTAAATATGGTGTTTAGGAGATTTCCACTGTTAAATTTAAAATGTGTGAAAGAGGACCCTACATCTTCAATACTGTTAATCATTACACTGTCTATTTAATGGTTTGACAGCCTCCGTGGCTCCTCTCATTTCACGTGTTGGGGAGACAGACTGGCAGCAGCAGTAAGCTGAAACCTGGTTGTATTCAGAATGGGATTCATACTTGTAAAAGGAGAATTTTTTTTTAAAGCAAAGGCATGTGCTTTTTCTAAATTAAAATCGGACACATTTTTGTCAAAATAGAATCACCCAGTCTGTGTTCTATGTAGTCATAACTTTGTCTAAAGTCAGATGATCATAAAGCTGATTCCAGCTTTCAGTGTTGTTTGGTGGAATAGCTAAATCTGTTCCTGCCATTATTTGTAACATCCTGTTTAACAGTGATAACGGTGACCCTCATATAGTGTCAGTCAAAAGTTAATTTGACTAACATGTTTGTTCCTTTAAGGTGAATGTTTGCACATCTGCAAAATGTGGCACCATGGTGGTAGTTTCACACATGCTTGTCTCATTTGCTACCCATAAGCACAAAATGTATTACTCACAGGATGAGCATGCATAAAATGTATTATTAGCTATTCCTTTCTATCACTCAGCTATCAAGTACTGGACAATCAAAAAATAGAACTGGGCTGATGTGAGACTGTCTGCATATTGTTTACAGGATATTTCAGATCTGGGGAATATTACTGTGAGTCAGTCACTGTGGCAGTCTGTGCTGCAGCACAGAGGCTGCAGAAACAAAAGCTGTATGTAGGGTTTTTATGTGAAGTGCCAGAAAGGGACAGCCTAAGCAGTCAGTACAAAAGAAGGAACTCCTGTATCTGTCTTAGGCTGTCCCTGGGCAGTCTTTAAGGGAAAAGACTTACCGGTATTTTTGTAAGAGTTATGAAGTCTGAAGAAGATCCTGAAGATGGAGAAAATATAGTTGGGGATCCAAGCTAAGCGAAGGATGGAACAAAATGAATGTAGGGCAGAAAAAATAGTATATTGCTTAGAGCAGCCTGTTTTGACCTCTGGTTGGGTGCTTGCGTTGTAAACTGCAGCAGTTTGTAACTGAATGCGAGGTAAATTATTTACTGCTGACAACAAGGAGTTGCAAGTTCTATGATGAGTTGTTGGTTTTCCTGTGCTGCTAGAAACACAGTAGGTATCTTGTATTTCTTATTAATGGAAGAGAGATTTTTTTTTTTTAGTAACCCTGTCTGCACGAGTTTAAATTTTGTAAATATTCAAGCTGTTCCTTACTTTTTATTTAGCATCAGTTATGTCTGTAGCCACTATAATAGTGTTTGTTTCTTGTTGGCAGTTTCTACTATAAAAAGGTTAAAATAAAAACCAATGCTGTGAACCACTTCTTAATTGACAGTTACTTGGTTTAGTGGACCATAGTAAATTGACATAATTGAAAATAATCTGTGCAGAAATCACTAACCTTTATATTAAAAAAAGGAATAGGAGTACTTGTGACACCTTAGAGACTAACAAATTTATTGTAGCATAAGCTTTCGTGGGCTACAGCTCACTTCATCGGATGCATGAAGTGGAAAATACAGAAGGAAGATATATATATATATATAGATATACACACACATGAAACAATGGATCTTACCATACACATTATAAGGAGAGTGATCAGTTGTCAGCAGGAGAGAAAAATAGTCTTTGTGGTGGTAATGAAAATGGCCCGTTTCCAGCACTTGACAAGGAGATAGAAGGAACTGTAGGGGGGGGGAGATAAGCATGGAGAAATAGTTTTACCTTGTGTAGTGTAACCTTTATATTGTACATTGTTTTCTTAGGACTTGATACTAAACTTTTTTTTTATCCTAATCATTCTAAATTTGTGAAGATCTTAATTATGGGTATAACGACATAACATAGTAGTGGTTTCATTTGGAGTATTTTTCTCATTTTAAAAGGAGCTTTATTGAGGTGTTTGAATTTGTTCACACTTACAGATGTAAGAGCTTGAAGGTTAAGCCTGAAGATCTTTGACAATTTAAAGCATCTGTCTGCATGCAAAACATTTTATTGAATTCCCTTTGAACCTAACACACTGAATATATTAGAGCAGTGGTTTTCAGACTTTTTTTCATTTGTGGACTCCTAAAAAATGTCAAATGGAGGTTTGACCCCTTTGGAAATCTTAGACATAGTTTGCAGTCCCTTGGGGGTCCGCGGACCACAAGTTGAAAACCACTGTATTAGAGTATTTAGAGGCAGCAAGAGGATGCTCCATATGTAGTCTTTAAAGTATATAAACTTACACATGCAAAGAAATTTAGAGTGACAAGAAAAATTGCCAGTTTTCAGAGCAAAACAACTTATCCTCTCCAGGACTAGTGCACATGCGGGTTTAGTATGGAAGCAATGACTGGCTTTAGCTAAACACCAAAAAGGCAAAGGTGTTGTAATACAGTAAAATTTAGCTAATTTGGGTGGACTGGGAGAGAAATTCCAAAATAGATTTTAATTGACAAGTCAATGAACAACAAAAGCAAGGGTGTGAACGCATTACAAAACACACTTCACTTTGACAGTTGTTTACTTCTACTTATTTGGTACTTAATGTACTAATAGTACCTGTTGGTAGGATGTTTAGTAAAAGAGAGATCCATTACAGTACAGAATAGAGGTTCCAGTCATGTTTGCAGCTCCACTGTATAAGGCATTCTGCAGAATAAGAGTCACTTCTTCAAATAGCAAAATGAGACCTTGCTACAGCACATAAGTATTGCTAAAGAGGTTACTAGAGACAGCTGTCTTCTTGTATGGATTATCTATACGCTACTTTATTAAACACACTTGGAAAGACCAATGTTCCCTAATGAGGCAAAGTTTTTAGAATTCTAACTGTTTTTTTCTGCCCAAGACTTAACTTGATTTTTTTTTTAAAAAACATTTTTTACACGAATGTGTATTCTTGTTTTATGTACCTTTTTCTTGTTTTCCTTCCTTCATGTACATATAAAGACTGACCAGGCTCTCCTGCTTAAAGATCCAGAAATCATAGATTAATGTTTTTGACAATTTAAGACTGGAACAAAATACATTTCTTACAGTACATAAATTTAAATGTTGCATTAACAATATCAGTTTGCAGTGTTTTTATCGGAGAAAACATAAAAATGATTCAGCCTCTTTTCTTTGGAAATTCGGTTAGGTTTGCTGAACGCTGGTTTGGTAGAAGATCTGGTTCTCACTAAATCAAGAACTTTAAAACTTGTATTCAGTGACCTGCAGCAGCTGGAAATAGCTCTGTTGTTGTTTTTAGTGAATTACATAGAGAAGCTAGTCTCTACGGAGCCAAACTTGCAGCTAACATTCCATTATAATCCTGATTTTTTTTCGCCTCTCACCACCTCCTTCTGCCAGCAACTTCACTGATCAGTCTGAAATGTTGCATTCAGGATTTTAGCTCCAAGTGAAATTTTTCTGGAATGAAAAGGGCAATTTGGATAAAGTGATTTGGAAGCATATAGGTCAGAAATGGAAGTGAGTTTCACTTATTGGGATAGACTCCTAATATGTTTTGGCTTGTCAGATCTCTTAGACCAAGTGTGCTGAAACGCTAAATTTGTTGGGTTGGGTGTTTTGTGTTTTTTGGTTTTGATGAGTGTTGTCTGACTAGTATTGGTGGGTGAATTATTTAGTTATTAAAAATGATTTATGCCTTCTTTACAAAATCTGCATAGCCATGTACTCTGCAGGCAATTTGAAACAACTCCGTGAACTTCCTCATTCTCAGACTGCTTGAGGAAAGCTAAAATATCTACACCAGGGGTAGGCAACCTATGGCACGCGTGCCAAAGGCGGCCCGCAAGCTGATTTTCAGTGGCACTCACTGCCCGAGTCCTGGCCACCGGTCCGGGGGGCTCTGCATTTTAATGTAATTTTAAATGAAGCTTTTTAAACATTTTAAAAACCTTATTTACTTTACAGACAACAATAGTTTAGTTATATATTATAGACTTATAGAAAGAGACCTTCTAAAAACGTTAAAATGTATTACTGGCACACGAAACCTTAAATCAGAGTGAATAAATGAAGACTCGGCACCCCACTTCTGAAAGGTTGCCGACCCCTGGTCTACACTGTTAATAGGAGAGAGCTGCACAGGGAACCTGATCTTCTCTTGCTTGTTTCCAGCATCAGCTTTTCATTTTGAAATTGGAAAGCTAAGTAGCTGGTTCTTCTATAGTTCAGCCATTACTTTTTTGTGTTCTGTTTTAATCGGCCAAATTCAACATGGAATGGAACTCAGATGGGAATCTTGGTGCTGAAGTGAATGTGTGTTGGAGGTGTAAGTTGCCCATAAATTGAGTTTGTGGGTATAAGGGACAAAATAGCGTAATTTGCATCAGTTGGGCATTCAGTTGTGTATATTGCAAGTATAAGTTACTTCTCCAAGGTGCAGGAGAGGAGTGTACCAGGAAAAACAACGTGAAGGAGTATGTAAGATAAAAGCAGCTACTTATGCCAGTACCACTTCCTTGCAATCCTGTGGTGAGTTTTAGCCATGGAATAAGCGGATATAACACCCACTTACTTTAACGGAATTTGCACCAGGTTAAGCTAAAGATGAATTTGGTGTCAAATTGGCTACACTTATTTTGCATGCTGCTGAATGCCAAATTGGCGGCGGTTGGAGTATTTTGCCAATCACATTGCTCTCTTCTATTCACTTGATATCCTACGCATAAGGATCATAAATTAAATTTAGTTTAGATATACCCCATTGCATTTTTTTCCACACCACTCCTTTCTTGTATGTGGGGGGAAAAGTCTCCCAATCAAAATCTATAGACACCACTCTATCCTCAATGTTCCTCATTAAACCACTTGGCTGCTATACAGAAAACTGTATTTATTTGAAAATGTCTAGATAGGTGGCAAGTTGTAATTTTACTACTGCTAATATTCGGTGCTGAAACAGCTTATTTTTGTTACTCCTTCCTGCTGCCCACTTACATTTCATCCACTTGTTATGTCTTGTCTCTTAATTTGTAAGCTCTTTTGGACAGGGGTCTGGTATTTACCACACATTAGTTGAGTGGGCCCCCAACCTGGCTTAGGCTTCTAGGACTCTGCTGCAGCATAAATGTTGGATAATAATAAATAAAGATGCACTCAGAGGTGTTTGTTCATAGTTAGCCCGGAACACAGACTCATCAACCATGCAATTAACTGCTCTGCTGTGTGGTATGGCTCTTGTGTTAAGGTTTTGTTATCATGGAAGTTGCTCCTTCATAAAGATGGCAATAGGTATGTAAACTTTCATATGGTCCCTCCACCCCATTGCAAAATCCTTATGTGACCACCCCCATATATGTATTTTTCAAATGTAAAACTAGTTTCCTGATTTGAGATGTGGCATGGAATCTTAGCTAACTTTTTTCTGGGGCTACTAATCTATTAAGAGCTGGTCCAAATGCTACTAAATTTGCATCCTCACTGTGCTGAGTGGTATTAGGTTATGATTTCATATCCTAGATGTGTATGCAAAATCAAAGATGTGGTCTCTGTATTTTGTGTGTGGAGTCAAACCCGGAAGTGAATTTAGGATGTTGATAGCTTCTGGCTGCAAACTTTGTCCTTATCAGATATCCTTCAGTAAAATGTCTTCATCTTGCACTTAAGTAGAATGCAGCATGCAGGCTGGAAAGTTGGCAGCGGGCAGAGGCAGAGTTACATTTCTTTAACCTTATGCCCTATGGTGGTTTTCATACTTCCATATTGGATTTTATGCTTTTAATGCAAACTTTTTTGTTTTTTTCTGGACTTCATAGCACATAGAATTCTGTAGACTTCTCTAAAGACCCAAGGGGACTTTTTCCCCTTAAGTATGTGATATTCTATTCTATATAATTCTTATAATGTTCTCATCACTGTAGGATGTGGGCATCTTCCTGTAGTGAATTAAGCAGTGTGTCTACACATCTGTCACGTGGTTTTTCTCTTATGCTTTCCCTAGTGGGAGAACTGTGTGCAGGAGCGTGGTGTCTTTGGCAGGGTTTTTAAATATACATGCTGCTCTGTGTCTGTAATAGATATCGACAAATTAAACTGTAATTTTAATGAAGATGTCTTGCCTGGGAATAGGAGCAAATTATGAGATTATTTTTTTTTTATGGTGGTAATCTTAATGGGTTCACATTATGCAGTTAACTCACTTGTGGTGGTGGTGTTTTTTTTACTTCTGTCTTTATGCAGCTGAATACAGATTGGAGCAAATATGATGATCGGTTGATGAAAGCAGCTGAAAGGGGAGATGTGGAAAAAATTTCATCTATTCTTGCCAAAAAGGGAGTCAATCCTACTAAACTGGATGTGGAAGGGAGATCCGCGTAAGTAATTCCCAAGAATGTAGTGGAGGATGATGGCATAAGTAGTGAAATCTGTTTAGACTGTAAATCTTTCTTCATGATATCACATTTTTACTGATGGGGTGTATTACTCTTCCCCATTTGAAGCAAACAGACAGCAGATTACAGAATTACAGTTCCAGAATTACATATCTATTAGAGGTAGAAGATTATAAGCAAAAGAAGAGTGTACACAAATTCCATACTTTTCTAAAATAAGCTTCCCACTGTACCATCCTAGATAGAAATTTGCACTTCATCTAGCCACATGCCATTGCTCTGAGGGCTGTCAACCTCCTGTTAGTCAGGTTCATTTAGCAGTACTGCTTTTAAAGGATATGGGGAAATAGGAATGCGTGCGTACTCATTGACATCTGTCCCTCGAAAAGATGTGTGAAGTCCTATTGTGTGAACTGGAAAGGCAAAAAGGTGCAAATCAGTAGAGCCTAGGGTAGCAAAATTGAGATGGTGATAATCTGAAGGAAGTTATATTGGGCACTGTGAGTGGTTGAGGGGCTTGTAGGGGATTGATTAGGTAAGAGTGGAGTACTCTACAGAATAGCGAGAGGGAGGCTTGAAAAGAGATCTGAAAGCAGGAGGATGGGGAAAGATAAGGAAAACCTACTCAACAGAAATCTGTGATCCAGGGGTTGATTCCATGAATTCAGGAGTCCACAGCATGATAGAGGCTTGCCCATGAAGCCAAAAGTAAGATATCTAGCCAGTCCAGAAGTGGCTGGCTGTTGTTTTTATTTCTTTCCCATTGCACAAACTGAATCTATATACAGTATGTAACTGGCTTTTCTTGTTTGTATGTAATAGTATATGGAGTAATTTATCTTAAATTTCTTTAAAACGAACACCTTCCCCCTAAATCTAAACAAATCCCTACCGTGTGTGTCATCTAAAATGTTTCCTAAACCCCTTTTGGGTTTGCTAATTTAATTCTTTTCATAATGGATGTTATAGGAAAATACAGTTAGTATTTTTAGAATCTTCAAAACTAAACTAAAAATAAGATTTGAAAAGCATTCTCCAGATATTACTGCCAACCATTTTGTCTCAAATTACCGGTGTTGAGACTGTATTTCTAGGTTGTTCAACAGCATTAGTACTCTGATTTGTGGTAGGAGGTAGTAGGTAAAAGAAATATGCATGTTTGGGTGGAACATTCCTATAGCCATCAAACTTACTAATATCACAGTGTAATCTTTGGCTATCTGCCTGATTCTGCTAACCATTTCAGGTTCTTGAATCATCTTGTATCAAAATTGCCAGGTACACCAAGAAAGTAGAAGTACAAGTGGCCTTTGGATATTGTGCCTTACAAGCATCTATTCTTTAATTCTTATACATTCTGCGTCCTCCTTGTGTGTTTCCACTATTGCTTATATTCCAGTAGTTACTCTGGTTCAGTGGAAATATGAGTGCATGATAGTATGGTTTACCCCTACTTGAGGTTTGATGATCTCTTAGCATATTTATGCACCAATGCATAGGAGCCAGTCCTAGCTTTTTATAACTAATTCCACAGATGAGTAAATACTGGGCGTAAGTATTTTATGGAAGAGTCTGCTGGAATTGTATTGTGTATCTACCTCCTGAAATAGGAGGGATTCTGGTTACAAATAGAAAAACTGAACTACAACCATGGTTGTAATAGGTGGACCAAACCCATTAGCTCCTCTGGATTGAAGCATCCGTAATAGACTTTTGAGGGAATTTCCAAGCCTATGGAGTACCCTATCTTTCTGCAGCCCCCTCAGCATTAAAAATAGTGGGATCCAGCAGCACTGCTTTTGGGGCCCCAATGCCACCCTGTATCTTTTCTGTACTTCTCAAATCCCAGAGTGCATCAGCAAATACACAAATAAAACTGAAGCTGGGGTTGATCAGAGTGAGAGATGCAGCCAGTTGAAAAGCAAGGGAACTAGACAGTAAATATAGAGGGAACTGTTAGATTTTTGTGGGAGGAGAAAGGTAAAGGAGAGAGGAGGATGAGGAATTGCTCTTTACCAGAAGTTATCCTCCATCTTTAAAATTTGGATTGATAGGAGAAGTTTGAGCTGGTTCTTATAACAGTCAGCTTGACCATCCTTCCTCAAGGTAACAGAAATGCATGCGGCTACAATTTTAAACGGAAGTGATAGAAGTATCATTGCTTTGACTATGCTAATGCTTGATCCTAGTAAATTTGAATCATGATTTGGAAAGGGAAAGCTTATCAATATTTTACTCATTCTCTGCCACAGACACAAAAGTAGTGTACTGGTTTTATTGAAAGAAATGATGGTTCCTCCTCTTCTGCCTCTCCCCCCCTTTTAATTGGGTCAGGACATGCTACAACACTAGACTTTCCAAGCTTGAACTACATGAGTGAAATCTGGTTTTAACCTACCTAACACTTCACTGTACAACTGGTTTTTTGTTTGTTTGTTTGTTTTTATTGTGAGCTCTGCCTCTGTTACCCTTTTTTCCTTTTCTTCTTCCATGCAAAACTAGTCTAAGCCAAGAAATGCATAATATCTTTTTTTTCCTCCCTTAGATTTCATGTTGTAGCATCAAAAGGAAACCTGGATTGTTTGAATACCATTCTTGTACATGGGGTTGATATCGTAGCCAGCGATGCTGCAGGTATGTTTCCTTAAAGTTTACGGGTGACATTTTCAAAAACACTTGGCATAGGTCTGATTTCTATCCCAAAACAAAATCTACATTAAATGCTTGTAACTTGTCCTGTAGTATGGAACAGGCTAAAATAGATGCAGACTTGAGCACATGTTAAATATCTGCTTGAAATTCTTTGCTTCCTCATGGCTAGAAACATGGCATAGAGTACTTGCTTCAGACTGTTTGATCCTGTATTGGATATAGTTTAGGTTCTCTGAATTGAACAAATTTCCAGGCAATAGAAAAGTTAACTCAAAAGAGTTTAAATGATGTTAAGTACTCTGGCTCCTCTGCATATGGACTTGTGTCTGCATTTGCTATTCTAGCTTAGTAAATCTTAATACATAAATTTAAAATATGTATGGGAACAGCATGGTTTATGGAGTTCGGAAAAAGTGCTGGGAGAATTTCAAAAGGTTTGATTCTGAGTAGTATGTAAAATCATGCAGATGCTTCTCTGAATTGCCTTTCGTACAGAAACCAGCCTGGAAATCTCATGGGATTTTCATAACCTTGAAGTTCTAGTAGTGAGAAATGGGGGCATATGAAAACTAGGAAGGTGGTGAAAAGAAGAAATAAAAATTTGGTTAGTTATTTTATCTGTGTAAAATTTCTTGTTTATGAATTACAATATTGTATTATGAATAATGAAGTATCTGGATACAAGGGAAACATATTAAATGTCTTCATGGTATATTTTATTGCATGTTCATACTGATAGCCCTACTGTAGTTCCCAATTTAATGCTTTTATGTATATTTAATCCGTAGGGAGAAATGCGTTGCATCTTGCTGCAAAATATGGACATGCTCTTTGTTTGCAAAAGTTATTACAGGTATTGAAGACAGTAAATCAATCTTTGTGCCACATTTTACATTTAGACATAAAAGAGAAGTACGTGTTAATTTTATAGTTAGTTTAAAAAAAAATAATTAAAAGTAGTTTGTGGTATTGCACCTGCCCCTAAATTCCCCTTTTGGTGATGTGAATCTTTAGCACATCTGGCACGTAAATATCTTGCAATGCTAGCTACAGAAGTGCCATGCGAATGCCTGTTCTCACTTTCAGGTGACATTGTAAATAAGAAGTGGGCAGCATTATCTTCTATAAATGTAAACAAACTTGTTTCTCTTAGCGATTGGCTGAATAAGAAGTAGGACTGAGTGAACTTGTAGCAAAGTTTTTCATTGTTTTGTTTTTGAGTTCAGTTATGTAACACAAAAGTAGATTTTTGTAAGTTGCACTTTTACGATAGAGATTGCACTACAGTACTTGTATGAGGTGAATTTAATAATATTTTGTTTATAATTTTTACAGTGCAAATATTTGTAATAAAAATAATACAAAGTGAGCACTGTACACTTTGTATTCTGTGTTGTAATTGAAATCATTATATTTAAAAATGTAGAAAAACATTTAAAAATATTTAATAAATTTCAATTGGTATTCTACACGAGTTCCCTGTAAGCCGCATGTCCGCGTAGCTGGCTATTAAGGGCTGCGGCGGGGAGAGATGCCTCTCCCCCGGCACGGACTGGCCACGGTGGGGAGAGGCGCCCCTCCCCGCCGGCCCCAGCGCCAACCTGCCTCGGACTTACTGCGGCCGGGGGAGAGGAGCCCCTCCTTTGGCCTGGCCCAGCCCCGCTGGAGCTGCTGCAGCTGGGGAGAGGTGCCTGGCCTCAAGCTGCTGCGTTGAGAGAGAGCTGGGAGGAGTTCTTTCTCTCTCTCTCTCTTTTTCCCCCACCGCAGCCCCGGGGCAGCCTGCACTCCAAACCTCTCATCCCTGGCCCCACCCCAGAGCCTGCACCCCTCCCATACCCCAACCCTCTGCCCCAGCCCTGAGCCCCCTCCCGCATCCCGAACCCCATATTCCCAGAGCCTGAACCCCTCCCATACCCCAAACCTCTGCCCCAGCCCTGAGCCTCCTCCTGCACCTTGAACCCCTCATTCCCGGCTCCACCCCAGAGCCTTCACCCCTAGCTGGAGCACTCACCCCCTGCACCAAACGCTCTACCCCCTGAGCCCCGTCCTACACTCTGAACCCCTCATCCCCAGCTCCACCCCAGAGCCCTCACTCTCCCCTGGCCCCACCCCAGAGCCTTCACCCCTAGCTGGAGCACTCACCCCCACCACATGAATTTTGTTATGTGCACCAATATGAAGGTGATGTGTCTGACATCACCTCCATATTGGTGCACATAACAAAATTCATTCCGCACATGGACATAAAAAATGAGGGAACACTGTATTCTACTATTTAACAGTGCGATTAAAACTGCAAATAATCGCGATTAATTTTTTTGAGTTAATCGCGTGAGTTAACTGCGATTAATCAACAGCCCTAGTTTAAATGTTTCTAGTTCAGTGATTTCTAGTTTTTACTTGTAAGCCTGAGTGACTTGTGCTTTATAAATATTGGAACTAAATCTTAATTGATACATATCTATTAATTAAGAATTATTCTTTTAACAGTACAATTGTCCAACTGAAAATCTGGATCTTCATGGTAGAACTGCTCTTCATGATGCTGGTAAGCAGCGTTTTTGCCATTCCAGGAACTGCTGCATGGAGCTATTTATTTCAGTTTGTTTTAAGAGGTTCTCCTTTAAATTATATTTCTCACTGAAAAGGATACTCTATCATAATGTATCTACTGTAGAAGAAATTGGCATAGTTTATTTTTTCCCCTTCAATTGACCTTATTAAACCTGTGGTAGAAAATATTTATCTGAAAATTTTTTCTTCTCATGTCACTCAGCTAATATCTATAGTGTTGAGAAGCATTCATACATGAGTTCTGTTTTAAGGTGCCTAAAATTTTTAGAGAATCTCTTTGGTTGAAATATCTCCTGCTTCTAAGCTAAAAGTGTGTATCTGTCTGTGGGGGCAGAGGGATTAATAATAATAATATATGGAGATATACCTATCTCATAGAGCTGGAAGGACCCCGAAGGGTCATCGAGTCCAGCCCCCTGCCTTCACTAGCAGGACCAAAGTACTGATTTTGCCCCAGATCCCTAGGTGACCTCCTCAAGGATTGAACTCACAACCCTGGGTTTAGCAGGCCAATGCTCAAACCACTGAGCTATCCCTCCCCCCGATTGGGGCTTGATAAAATTTTATTCATTTTTAGATCAGTGAGAGGAACTGGATTACTGCTTGACCTATTTTTAGATGAGGATTTGCACTCTTACCCACATGACTGCTTCTTAAAACTTTAATTGTCATAGACTTTGTCCTCATAGAGGAAAATGTGCCTTTTGACAGGTCATCAATCAGTTTAGAAACAAGAACAAAAGACATTAGGAAACTGCATACAACAAATGAGTTTTTCACTGAAATTTTAACAATATGGCAAAAGACGAAGCTCTGAACACTGGTGTACAATGTTAGTAGACTAAGGCTTTGGCTACAATGGCAAGTGAACGACAAAACTTTTGTCATGTAGAGGTGTTAAACTCCCCCCCCCCCCCCCCCCCCAAAAAAAAAAAAAAAAAGAGAGAGAGAAGTTTTGTCAAGGAAAAGCATTGGTGCCAACAATGCTACCCCCGCTCGTTGGGGGTGGACGTGTTTTGTCCACCGGAGAACTCTCTCCTGCTGACAAACAGCAGCTATGCTGCGCGCCTTTTAGCGACACGGCTGTAGCAGCATAGCTGTGTCGCTAAAAGCTGCGTAGTGTAGACATAGCCTTAGATAGTTTAGTCTCGATCAGTCTAAATCCTTCCAAAACTCTGTGCCCCTCCTTAACATTTTGGACTATGATTGTGTGTTCATTGCAAATTGCACATGCTTTCAAGAGCATAGCACCAGAGTTCACTGAATCCTAAAGCTTAAGACACTCTTCGCTTTGTAAAAAGCGACAAAGAGTCCTGTGGCACCTTATAGACTAACAGCTGTATTGGAGCATAAGCTTTCGTGGGTGCATGAATCCGACGAAGTGGGCATTCACCCACGAAAGCTTATGCTCCAATACATCTGTTAGTCTATAAGGTTCCACAGGACTCTTTGTCGCTTTTTACAGATCCAGACTAACACGGCTACCCCTCTGATACTCTTTGTGTGTGTGTGTGTGTTGAATTTGACTTTCCTCAGAAACAGTGTATTGGAGGTTGGAAGCTGGGTTATGGTATTCTGGAGGGATCTTGCACAGATACTGCCACAAATGACACTGCTTTCTAATTAAGTTGCCACCTCCAGCATAAGGCTAAGGCCAGTTGTTTAGAATTGTAGTACAGGAATGTTTGTTCCTGCTGGTGAACTTTTCTTGCACTGTAAACTTTTAGATATGTGCTGAAGAATATAGCTGTCACTTTCCTTAGAGTCCATTCAAAAGCACAGCACTATGATAAAATTAGTCAATTACTGAATTCATATTCTATAGGTATCTGTGTTGTCCTGCATAGAATAAAATACGAGCCTCTCGTTTGGGTTTGATTCCAAGTATCTTGCGCCATAGGCTATGAGCAGCATTCAAGGGGTGCTTAGCTCACGGCAAGGGGGAGTGCCTCATGCTGCTCAGGAACTCCTGTGGCAAATTAAAAGGCAGCAACAAGTTTGAGTCCTTTCTGGTCCTGCTGAGCTGGAGGAATGGTGGCTGCACAGTGGAGCTTGGCAGATGAAGGCTTAAAAGTGGAATCCTAGGCCTACTTGGGACTCCATGGAAGGCTCTCCTCAGACACTTAAACCACTCTTTCTTTTCTTTGTTCCCAAAAGCTATGTCAGACTGTTCCTCTAGTATTCAGCTACTGTGTGATCATGGTGCCTCAGTGAATGCCAAAGATGGAGTAAGTCACTAGTTATTGCTATCCTTCCTTCTCTTTGGAATCTAATGGAATGCTGTGTGGTTTTTTTTCCTCTTTGAGAATGTGCCCTTTCCCAATTTTTCCTGTTTTCTAGGATGGGAGGACACCCCTAGTGCTGGCCACTCAGATGTGTCGTCCAACAGTATGTCAGCTTCTGATTGACAGGGGAGCTGATGTGAATGCCAGAGACAAACAAAACAGGTAATACATTCCATTGGGATATGTTGGCAATGTATCTGTATTCTTAAACAACAGGGCTCTCTCAGCTTTCAGACTTTCAAGTTGTAAAATAAACTTTTTAAACTGTACAGCTGAAAAATATACTAAATTAAGACTTGCTTCAAATGTTGATTAGCCAATTCAAATAATATAAATGAGACAGCATTCACAAAATGCCTATTTCCACAAACAAAGTCCATAATTTCCATAACAATCTTCTATTTTTCAGTGTACGTATTCCTGGCTTATGCAGCTGAAAGACTGTTGACTTGTGTAGAGAATGTAAACTGGTGCTTATAGTGAACTGGAGAGAAGTAGAGTTGACAGCTGAAAGACCCAAGTGAAAGGGATTACCTCTTCTTTGAACTCAGGCACTTGTGAAAAAATTCATCTTCACAACATATCCCTTCACGGTGCCCTGTGTTGCCTGTCTGCTGCTGCTCCTCCCCAAGTCACATTTTTAAAAGCGCCCAAATCCCATTAAGGCTCATAAGTAGGGTGACCAGATGTCCCGATTTTATAGGGACAATCCCGATATTTGGGGCTTTTTCTTATATAGGTGCCTATTATCCCCCCACCCCCATCTTGATTTTTCACACTTGCTGTCTGGTCATCCTACTCATAAGTGATTTAGTAATTTTTACCTTGTGCGTTTACATATGTGTTCTGAGTTTCATGCACAGCCGCTTCTTCCCCAGGTATTTCTGCTTGGATTATAAATACACTATGCCGAGGGGTGGGCATGGGGCTTGTCTTGGGTAGAATATGGGAGCTTGCAACAATACTTTTGAAAGGTGCATATGCACTTGTTTGGGTGGGATGACATGTTTCCAGGCACCTTCAGAATTTGGTCTGAGGTTTTTTGTGTGACTCTTTTGATACCTTTTTTTCCTATAGTATTTGTAACTTGTGTTCTGAACTTCTTAGTAGAACTTGAAATGAAGGATGGGATAATAAACCTGTGTTTTGAAAATCATGAGTCTCTTGAGGAGAATAAGACTTGGGTTTACTTTCATTTTCTCTGTGAATAAAGCATTTTAGCTCAGTGGTTTTAGTAAAATAATACTTTACGTATTGGTTAAATAGAAAAATCCAATTACATGAAGATGCATTGAGGAAAGGTTCTTTCTCTAAGCACAGGCTTCTATAATTGAGTTTACAAAAAAGTAGTGATTACTACTTTAAGTAAGCTGTCCATTGCATATATTGTCTCCTTACGTGTCTGGTGTGTGGTCTTTCTCCCTGCCCCCAGGACTGCTCTAATGTTAGGCTGTGAATATGGCTGCAAGGATGCGGTCGAAGTTTTGCTCAAAAATGGTGCAGATGTTAGTTTGGTTGATGCCCTTGGTCATGACTGTTCTTACTATGCCAGAATTGGTGACAATATTGACATTTTGGCCCTAATAAAGACTGCCATTGAGGATTCCAGCAAAGGTATGAAAAGCATTCCTGTATTTGGGAGAGATTTCTCTTCTTTCCTTCTGGGGTTTTTTGTTTTCATGCTTATTATTCCTCTTACAGGGAGTGTTGGCTCTTGAGTGAGCAGATAGTATTAATATAAGCATTATAAAGTTTAAAAAAAATTGAGATATGATGTAAATATGTTATACATTTGGAAAATAATCAAAAATGGAAATGATACATTTTAAATAGGACTAGTTGTTTAGACCGCTCCTGAAATTGGTATAGCATTATCAGTGATAATGAGAAACATTCAATCTTACCAATAGTAAAACTATTTGGATTTGTGATTATTCTTTCAGTTAACAAATCAGAAATGCAAATTGGTAATTAGATATTTCCTCTAATATCACTGTTAGATCAATGTATAACTTGAATTGTGTGTGTGTGTGTGTGTATGTATATATATGTGTGTGTGTGTATGTGTATATGTATATAAATAAAATTAAAAACCTAACTTTTGTTGCTTTTTAGCAAAGGAGCTTCTGAAGAAAGGACAGCCTGAATATAAGGTAAGACTTTTTTTCCCCTATGCTAAATGTCTCTCTAAATGTCTGTCACTGAGGAAGCTCATATGTTCATAAGCATTACTGACACTGCATGTTGTATGCTTGTAAAGGTTTCACTCTGACAAGATGTTGATCCTATGTCCTTTTTGCCCATGTCTGATGACTATGAAAGAACACCGTATTATGATATAGTACTTCTCAGAATGAATAGGGACATCCCTGTTGTTCTGGCCAAATCCTTTGTCGATAAAACCTTTTCTGTTGTCCAGAGCTGCATGAGAGCTTTTGGTGAGCACAATGGTGGCTGTTTGTACACCATTACTGCACTGTCACAAAGCTCATGACTTTCCTTGTGTGAAAGACACCGTGTGAATTGAAGTTCTATTCTAAATCCATCCTCAGTAATATTTTCTCTAAGTTTTTGTTCCATCTAAATAATCCTTTGTGGCTAATGCTGAAATGCTTATACAGAATGTGACTCCCAGGTGCTTCTGGGGTTTCTAACTTTTATTAACGTGCAGTAAACGATAACACTGCTTTAAATTCCATCCAGTGGGCAAATTAATAAAAGTAATTCATTAGTTAAATTACTGTTTTCTAAAACTTTTTTTAAAAGTTGCTATTGTATATTTTCCCCCACTTGCTGTCTATCAGTCCAGTAGTATAGCACAACTAGTATGTGAAACATTTCCATGCCCGCTCATAGTTAACCTCACGTTTTAAAAATGTTTGCTCAAAAATACTTCATGTTGCCCAGGAGCCTGATTTTTATTTACTAAAATTGCATGGTCCATGTAATGGAAAATCATTATACTGTGCATCTTTGCGAGCATAAGTGCTGATTTTCTTAATTTGTATGTGGTTATTTTGAAACTTAGCTCTCTAACAGTCTGAATGTATTTGAAGCATGATTCTCAGACCTCTTAAATCAGTTTAGAGAACTAATGGAAGACTCCCTAGCACAGGGGAATGCTGCAGCGGCGTAAAACCACGATAGCAGCTCATACAACATTTTTGTCTAGGCCACTAATGTACATAAGTGTGCCTGGGGTGAAGGACACGTGGCATGGCACGGTGATCTCTGACTGCTGGCATAGTTTGGCTCAAAGCAGCTGTAATTAAACATAGGCACTGGTGCGGAAGTGACACCCCTCTTCAGCTGCATTCAGTGCTTGTTGGTTGTAGATGACAATCTGGGCCTTGATATTTAAATGATATGCATATTAGTTTGGGGATTTGAAATAAGACTACCACAATTTATCTCTGTAGATTAGATTGCCTGACAAATTTATCTGATTTTTATCCTCTGTGAAATATAGCATAGCAGAGTAAGCGTGAACGAGTAATAACACTGCCCCCCCCGCCCTGTGGGATATATAACAAAGTGTAATGCTGATCTCCGTTGGAAAACACTGGGCTTACATGTTGTATCCAGAAAGTGAAAGAGCATGAGTTTTTAGTTTGCTTAAATTTACTATTTTATGCTTTAATGCTGCAATAACAGGTTACTAATGTGTCACAGAAACGGAATCAGCTGTATGCACAAGAAGTGAACTTCAAGCAGTATCAGAGGGAACAGCTAAGCATGCAGGTAAATCAGAATAAAAAGAGCAGGAAGGGGTTTGTGCTTTGTATATTTTATGTGATAATCAACAAGTCTGATTAAAGATTAGGGTTTGGTTATAAATCACATTGTCTATTCCCATAAGAGGAATGCAATATTTCAGCTCTCAACATTACTGACATGCAATGTTGCAAGTGTGTGATTTGTTACCCGTCTTTTAAAAAGAGAGAGAATCTCTGCAGTGTGTTATCAGACTAAAAAGTTATTAAAAAAAAAAAGTCTTCCACTTAAAATGCAGCCTAAGGTTGAGCTATTAAACATTTCTCTTTATGGAAATGCTGATTCTCTTAGGTGTTGAGTATTGCCTGTAGAGTGAGAGATGAAGGTGTCTACTACTTTTCAGGACTGAGGCAACAGTGAGGGAATTACTAGTTTATAATTGAGTCTTGTACACTGTAGAGAAAATATAAATGTAAAAGCAAGAAATAGGCCTTACAAAATTTACCTAGTGTTTCCTCATGATTTATGAGACATACTCTTACTAATTCCACCTGATAACTGTGAGCAGGCCATTTTAAAGCTATTTCTCCCTTTTGTGCCCTATGTCATATGTAGTGTCTATTTTACAATATGTTCTGCAGAGGCTTTTATTAGTTAAAATCGGTAGATTCTGTAAAGAGCACTCAAATGTTGATAAATGGTAGTGTCATAAGCTAACTTGTATTTCAACCTTTTAAGCATTTCACTGAATTAAGGAAAATATAAAATAAAATATATTAGTAGGTGTCTTACAAGAAAATGAATTTGCTTGCTATAATTGCTAGAATAATCAATGCCATTTCCGTCCTCAGCTTATTAGTATGCCAGTATAGTATTTGAAAAAAGTAAAATAACATGGAGGGGATAACTTTTTAAACTAGGGCAGGGGTCGGCAACCTTTCAGAAGTGGGGTGCCGAGTCTTCATTGATTCACTCTAAGGTTTCGTGTGCCAGTCATACATTTTAACGTTTTTAGAAGGTCTCTTTCTATAAGTCTATAATATATAACTAAACTATTGTTGTATGTAAACTAAATAAGGTTTTTAAAATGTTTAAGAAGCTTCATTTAAAATTAAATTAAAACGCAGAGCCCCCCGGACCGGTGGCCAGGACCTGGGCAGTGTGAGTGCCACTGAAAATCAGCTCGCGTGCCGCCTTCGGCACGCGTGCCATAGGTTGCCTACCCCTGAACTAAGGAAACTAGCCAATTTAAAACTGAGGCTGCCATTATGAAATATTTTAGTATACAACAGAATGGCTTGAGATCATAGGTCCCAAAATTGACAATCATGCATACCTTATTGTAGCAACTGTACTGTTAAAGTACCTTACTGTGTGCATTGTGAGAAGTTACTGTAATGGTAGCTTAACTCTGAACTTTTAGCTTTTGTCAGTTTAAATAGGTCCTTATTGATTTTTTTTTTTAAATATTTATAAAATGGTCTTTTGTTAGTGGATAAAAAATTTAAATGGCCAATAACGTATTTTAGTTTAGAAAGCATGTACAGTATGTATCTCATTCTGATAAAGGGTACAATGCTAATTGGTAAAATTGCACTTTATTTAAAAAAGACAGAATGCATTTGTTCTGGCTTAATAGATGTGATTAAGGTTACATCCGATGCACTTCAGGCATACATGTTAAAAGGCTATCATGATGCCTCATGCCGATGAAGTGTCTTTTAGATTACATCTTTAAACACAGTGGCTGGGTTTCAGACTTTTTTTTTTTTTTTTTTTTTTTAAAGCACAAGTTGTTTTTTATATGTTGACAGCCAGGAGATAAAAGTAGCTCTTGAAATGCTGTCAGCACTGGAGTATGGACAGAGAAAGATTATATTAAAAACTGTGTGTGTATCACATCCATCCAGGGACAAGCATTCTAGTGGTGGAGAATCTGAAGGCACTTTAAAGCATTATACCTGTAAACTTATCTAAAGTGAGGCTACAGATATGTTATGAATTTTGTTAAACAGTCATTGGTGTTTTGAATGACCATTATACTTATTAGTTAAGACGCCTAAATTTTCTTTGTTTCAGGAACTGGAAGGAGAAAATGAAGATTTGAAAAACCGATTGAGAGAGATTCAACAGGAACACAGAATACTTTTAAACAGAGTCAGTGTATTAGAGCTACAACTGAATGAGGTAAAAACAGATTTTTGTATAATCATATTAATATTATTGAGATATATTTAATAGCTCTCATAACTAACAATCTTCTAACTTGAATAACAAAGCCATTCTTTTGAAGTTGGCATAGTACAGTGGTCCCCAACCTTTTTTGTCCGGCGGGCGCCAAAAAAGGAAAAAAAAAAAATGAGCGCTGCAGGCGGGCGCCAAAAAAAAAAAAAACAACCCCGAGCGCTGCCGTGCCGGCGGGCGCCGAGCGCTGCCGGCGGAGGAAAAACAAAACAAAACAAAAAAAACCCGGAGGGCTCCGCGGGCGCACTTACACCCCCCGGCGGGCGCAATGGCGCCCGCGGGCACCTCGTTGGGGACCCCTGGCATAGTACATCAGATGGCTTTGTCTAAAGTCTTGAAATGGAAATTTCAACAATTCACAGTGAACTGCACATTTAAAAAAAGAGCCAGGGATTTATTGGTGGGTTGCTAGTTTTCTTAAATCGAATAATCCACCAGGAAACCAATAGCCTCTCTGCTCTTATATAGAGCCATCTGTGGGAAACGGAATTACTTCATTTAACTTTAAAAAACAAATCCTGCTTTGAACTTTAATTTGATGTTCTTTGATGAATAACCAATGCTTGTTTTGAAAGGAATGCATGTGGGAAGGCTGTCACTCACTTCCTGAAGGATTCTTCATTAATCATTTTACTTCCTCAGTTTAATGGGTGGCTTAGATTCCTGTCTGGGTGGGTGGGTGGAAAATATATATAACTGAGCTCTGTACTTTTTTTTATTGCTTCCCTGTGAGCTGTTCTTGTTGACTCACTGTCACTTGGGTTTTTGCTGCAATACAGTATATCCATAGGCAGATGACCTTTTGATACTGTGGTCATTTCTAGAATGTGATGAAACGTTGCTGTTAGAAGTAGTTCTATTGATACTCAAATATGAGCGACAGCCTTACATCACAATCAAGACTGTAGAGCACGTGATGGTTCATGTTACAGTTTTTAGAACAAATACTAATCTCAGATGCATGGCTAAAAGCAGATATTCTGCCTTTAATAGTATCTTCTATTCTGTATTTAAAAACAGCTGAAAAAACCCCCAAATGTGATTGTCCATTAACTAGTAAATAGATTGCTTCTAGGGCATTGCTTTGCTATTTTAGTACTGAGAGCTGGTGGGGGTGACTCAGCAGACATGAAACTGTAGTAATTAACAGGAGTGTTCAGCAGGAGCAAATCTTCAATCAGCAGAAATCAAAACGAAGATTCCCAACCTGGGACTCACCCAGCTCTCACCAAGTGAGTCTGAAGCCCTGCCTTTCCAGAGGCATTGTGTATCCCTCTCTGCCTTTACAGCACTCTGAGAGCTTGTTGAATGGAAGAGGAAAATAAAGCTGGAGTTAACCCCTTGTTTACTGGGAGCCAGGTTTTGCCCCTGCACTTTCTTCACAAGTACTTTTTAAACGTAAACAGCAGTAATCAAAAAATCAAGCGTGTACATTCTCCCATCATGTGTATGCATAACTCAGTTCCAGTGTGTTATAAGCATCCATTGGTATGTTCATACCTGATGGTCATGATTACAACAAAGTGAACCTTTAACTACTTTGAGCAGCAGCACCAAGAGAAACTTGTCTAGCATTCATTTTCAGCCAAAATCAACAAAAAATGTGTTAAATAACTCAAGAAAGGATACATACCTCAATAATTTGGAAGCACAAGCTGTCATATTAACATGCATTTTAATTCCTGCTTTTTTTATTGGGAATATGGCAGACTGCAGGTGCTTCCTGCCAAAAATGAGAGGAATGTGGAAAATGGAGGGGAAAGACATGTTGGTAGCAGATATCATTCGGGACTGAAATATAGTGATTGTTTTATCAAATACACATGAACCCCTGTTAACATACAACTGAAATGATTTTGGGGGGTGTGGGATTTTTGGTTGCCTTCTAGGAGCAAATGGTTGCAGATGATCTTGAAAGTGAGGTAGGAAAACTAATTTTTCACCTCTCCACCTTAAATTTTAGTATTAACTTGTAGCGTGAGTAAAATACTTCCCTTAGTTCATCATATTACCTTTATTGTGACATTTATATAGCAGTTTTAATGATTGCCACTTTAAAACTAAAATGCTACATGTTCACCTGTTAATACAAAAGTTGCACAGCTGTATTTTTGTCCGTATGAGTTCTTTCCATGTTTTCCACTTGTGTACAGTGAAGGCAATAGCTTTTGATTGATGAGAGCCAAAATGATATACATTTAGTGTTGCCTTGCACTAGTTACGTAGCTTCTTGGCATCACCACCATAGATCTTGTCACAAGAATGTTGTGTAAAGCATGCCAATGCATCTTTGAATTATATTGCTCATTTTATAGATCTTTCAATACTAAAATAGTGCCTCTCACTAACACAGCAGACTTCTGGTGCATGCAGCCATGTTATTGATGTTTTGTGTCTGCCATCATTTACATGTTCACTTGTTCATTTACATGTTTTTACATGATCATTTACATGTTCACTTGCGGGGAGGGATAGCTCAGTGGTTTGAGCATTGGCCTGCTAAACCCAGGGTTGTGAGTTCAATCCTTGAGGAGGTCACCTAGGGATCTGGGGCAAAATCAGTACTTTGGTCCTGCTAGTGAAGGCAGGGGGCTGGACTCAATGACCTTTTGAGGTCCCTTCCAGTTCTATGAGATAGGCGTATCTTCATATATTTAATATTTATTTATTTAATTAATAAACGTACAGATGTTAGTGTCAGAGAGAAATCTCTGGCATTGGAAAGCAAGGGATTCTGAATGCTAAACTCTAATGGGAGATCCCCTGAAACTTTAACTCAGGATTTTAATAAGTGTTCTAAATGCTTATGGGTCTGGATATAGTGGTGGATAGCTGATATCAAACACAACCATCTCTTGTTCTTCAGAAAGATGAGCTGAGAAGACTCTTAACAGCCAAGGAAAAACAGCAGGAAGAAAGCTTAAGAAGTATTGAAGCTCTGAAATCTAAACTTAGACACTATGAGGTATGTTGTAGTTCAACTCAAACAATAAATATATTTTTTTTTTCATAAATATTGGGGCAATAATACCAGTTATAGCCTTGAAAACAAAAATATAATTGTCCTGAAAGTCATCTTATGCCACTTAAACTGTAACTGAAAATTAGGTACCTGTATTAGCATCTCATTCTATATGTAAAATTAGAACAAAATGAATATTTTATTTTTTTGTCAATTTGCTGCAATCTGTTTTTTCATTTCAGCGTGACTATCTGGGATCTGGAAGCGATTCTGGTAACAGTGTTTAATTTTATTTTTAGAATTTCTCTCTTTAAATGCATTATGCAATCTCAAAAAATTCAAGTGAAACTGTTGCCCTTTTTTTCCTGTTTTTCTTTCTAGTCTCATGCTAATTTTAATTGTAACTGGATTTAACCTATAGGTCTCACTTCTATACACTCAGATTTATTCTTTGAGGGTAGATGTTCCTGTCCTGAATAGGTATCCAGATATCATTTAACTCCCCACGCCCCAAACACAGCAAAGGGTGATCTAACATTTATCCTCTGACTAGCTGACAGGGACAGCATCCATATTCTGTAATAATAGGGGGTGAATATCGCTAAACCCATTTAAATAAAAAAATGAATAGTTGATAAGACAACTTGAATAGTTATGTTGTAACTATACAAAGATTGCGAACAACATCTAAGATCACTTATCTTAGGGACTTGATTTAGTCAAGTTTTCTGTTCGGAATCTATATTGGTGTTTGTTGCTGTAGAATCTGAGCTCTTATCAATTATGATTATTTTCAAAAAGATTTGTTGGCCCAATTTAAAGAGATTTTTAAAAGTCCAATGTTAGTTTTGTAAGTTAATATTATGTATGAATGGCTGGTAGAATATTTCTTAAATGTGAGTTTCTATACGAATGATTGAAAGGCTTTGGTGCAAGCTTATCTATCTATATCTACAAGTGCTTTGTAGTGTGTATTCTTAAGCTTTTGAGCTCACACACTACCCCTCTTTTGATTTGGGTATACTTTTAATTTTCAAGTTTGATTACCAACTAATCTGGATGAGCAGAGCATTAACATCTATGTAGTAAAAAAAATAAATGATTTGGTCTGTCATAAACCTGTATGCAAGTCAGTGGGGGCTACTCATTGAAGTAAGGTGTCCTATGGCTATTTGAAAGAAGAGGTTTTTATCTTATCCCTTATTCTATGGTAATCTAGGGAAAGAAGATATGCTGCTTAAACAGGGTCAAGTATTTGCTACAGAATCACAGGTAACGTTTACTTTTTGAGACTATATTAACATTGTGTGTGGATATTTGTGATGTATCTCTTTCTATATGTATTCCTGGGCATGTAAACAGTGCTTGAAGTAGGTACAGTTGTAAGACAGAAATGTATTCTAAAATAAACAGTAAATTATTTCACGTTCTCTGCATATACACCGGACCCTTGCTAGAATGCTGTACCGCGTTAACGTGGGGACCACGTTAAAATGAATTGCAATTAAAGTAATTAAATTTGGGATCCATGGCTGCGACTGCGTTATATGCGAATTCGCGCTATATAGACGCGCGTTCTAGCCAGGGTCCGGTGTATATATCTTCCTACTGTATTTTCCACTCCATGCATCTGATGAAATGGGTTTTAGCCCACGAAAGTTTATGCCCAAATACATTTGTTAGCCTCTAAGGTGCCACAAGTACTCATTCTTTTTACTGATACAGACTAACACGGCTACCCCTCTGAAACCTGTCGCTAAATTAATCTCACTAAACTGTTTTTGTAACTGCTGGTGCCCTCTAGAGGAAATGTGTAGCATAGCTGTTTAAATTGTTGCTCAGTTCAAGTGGAGTCTGTTTAATATTGCTGATATGGGACTGAATGGATAAAGAATTGAAGGAGGGTGGTAATATGTGGTTATGGAAAATAGATCCTGTCTAACTGGATTTTTTTTTTTTTATTAGATTAAAAATATGGTTGCTTAAAGTAATAGTGTTGATTGTAGTATAATTAGACTTCTGTAAGGTGTTTGACTTGGTACCCCATGACATTTTGATTTAAAAAACTAGAATGATATAAAATGAACATGGCACACATTGAAAGGATAAAAACCTGGCTAACTGGTAGGTCTCAATGTAATTAAGGAATCATCGAGTGGGTGTGTTTCTAGTGCGGTCCTGCAGGGATTAGTTCTTATCCCTACGCTATTTAACATCTTTATCAGTGACCTGGAAGAAAAAATGGTTACTGAAAGTTTTCAGAGGAGACAAAAATTGGGGGACTGGTAAATAATGAAGATGAAAAATCTGGATCGTTTGATAATTTGGGCTCAAGCG
Organism: Platysternon megacephalum; assembly: GCA_003942145.1. Taxonomy (NCBI): domain Eukaryota; kingdom Metazoa; phylum Chordata; order Testudines; family Platysternidae; genus Platysternon; species Platysternon megacephalum. Next base: position 2,550,784 of record QXTE01000140.1, read on the forward strand.
AACAGTCGTAGAATCATAGAACTGGAGGGGATCTTGAGAGGTCATCTAGTCCAGTCCCTGCACTCATGGCAGGACTAAGTTTATTATCTAGACCAGTGGTTCTTAACCTTAACTGCAGCCTGCACCCCTTTGGTTCTCAAAAGATGTTCTCGCACCCCTTATCAAAAATAAAAAGATGTTCTCGCACCCCTTAAACCTAGATATATTTTTTGTTTGTATATTACGGTAATCGTTAAATGTATAATGTTAATAAATACATAGGTTTGATGAAACAAAGTAGTTGTACTTACGTGCCTGTGCTTAATTTGTGTTTTCGACGATTTACCTTCTAAAAAAAATCTGGCATGTCTCGCACCCCCAGAAAGGGCATCTCGCACCCCCAGGGGATGCGTGCACCCCAGGTTAAGAACCACTGATCTAGACCATTACTGACAGGTGTTTGTCTAACGTGCTCTTAAAAATCTCCAATGATGGAGATTCCACAACCTCCCTAGGCAATTTATTCCAGTGCTTAACCACCATGGCAGTTAGGAAGTAGGGCTGTTGATTAATCACAGTTAACTTACGTAGTTAACTCAAAAAAATTAATCGCGATTAAAAAATTATTCACAATTAATTGCACTGTTAAACAATAGAATACCAATTGAAATGTATTAAATTTTTTTGGATGTTTTTCTTCATTTTCAAATATATAAATTTCAATTACAACGCAGAATACAAAGTGTACACTGCTCACTTTATATTATTTTGTATTACAAATATTTGCACTGTAAAAATGATAAACAAAACAAAAAAAACCCAGTATTTTTCAATTCACCTCATACAAGTACTGTAGTGCACTTTCATGATAAAGAGATTGCAACTTACAAATGTAGGTATTTTTTTTTACATAACTGCACTCAATAACAAAACAATGTAAAATGTTAGAGCCTCCAAATCCACTCAGTCCTACGTCTTGTTCAGCCAATCGCTAAGAGAAACAAATTTGTTTGCATTTACGGGAGATAATGCTGCCCACTTCTTATTTACGTCAGCTGAAAGTGAGTACACATTGACATGGCACTGTTGTACCTGGCGTCACAAGATATTTACATGTCAAATGCGCTAAATATTCGTATGCCTCTTCGTGCTTTGGCCATTGTTCCAGAGGACAGAGCGGAAGAATTACTTCTCATGTCTTGCTTACAACACTCCTGCTAATACATCCCAAAATGATGTTCACTGTTTTTGCAACAGCGTTACACTGTTGACTCATATTTAGCTTGTGGTCCACTATGGCCCCCAGATCCCTTTCTGCAGTACTCCTTCCTAGGCAGTCATTTCCCATTTTGTATGTGTGCAACTGATTGTTCCTTCCTAAATGGAGTACAATATGTGTTTTAATATGGCTAAATGTGAATACAGACATCTAGGAACAAAGCATGTAGGCCATACTTACGGGATTTGGGACTCTATCCTGGGAGGCAGTGACTGTGGAAAAAGATTTTGGGGTTGTGGTGGACAATCAGCTGGACATGAACCCCTAGCACGATGCTGTGGTCAAAAGGGCTAATGTGATCCTTGGATGCATAAACAGGAGAATTTTAAGTCAGAGTAGGGACATTATTTTACCTGTGTGTGGCACTGATGCTATAGCTTCTGGAATACTGTGTCCAGTTCTGGTATCCACAATTCAAGAAGGAAGTTGAAAATTTGGAGATGATCCAGGGGAGAGCCCTGAGATTGATTAAAGAATTAGAAAACCTGCCTTATAGTGTTAGACTCAAGTTGCTCAATCTGTTTGCCTTAACAAAGTGAAGGTTAAAGGGGAGACTTGATTAGATAAATATTTGCTAATCGGCTCTTCAACCTGGCAGAGAAAGGTACAACACAATCCAATAGCCGGAAGTTGAAACTAGAAAAATTCAGACTGCAAATTTTTAACGGGGAGAGAGTAACTAACTATTACCAACCAAGAGTCATGGTGGATTCTCCATCACTGACCATTTTAAAGTCCAGATTGGATGGGGAAGTTCTATGGCCTGTGTTATATGGGAAATCAGACTAGATGGTCCATTCTGACCTTGGAATCTATGCATATGATTTGAAAAGCAATTTTTTTTCTAGTTTTTTGACAACACTGGAGCAGGCCATTTCATAGCATTAAAGTACGGTCAGTTGCCCTTCTCCACAGATTTTCTCCTTTATGCTAAACTTGAGGTGAATTTAATTTGTCCATTGAATTCTAGTGAAAACAAACTACACCTTTAGGGCCCAGTTCAATTTAATAGTGTAGCCCAATGGGGATCTTTTCACTGACTCTTATGAGAGTGGACTCAGTTCCTAAATGATGGAAAATGTGCGTACATTCAGTACACTTACATTTATTTTATAACATCTTCAGATCATTATGCTTCTAGCTGTTTGAGTGATGGCTACAAGGAAAGTTGCATAGTTTCTCTGTAATACTGATAGTTTTGCTTATATAAGCCAAAATATATTTTGGACTCCTGGTCTAAATTACCTGCATTAATTTTTCCTGCTCACAAATTATAAACTGCTTGTAAATCTGAAATATACAATGGAGGTAAAGCTTATATGTTTTAGATGAGCATAGTTAAAAAAGTAATGTATGAAAAAAATATGAAGAGTAAATTGAACAAATTTCTGTTTTTAAGCATGTATCTATTTCTATGCCAACTAATCTGCAGACCAAGTCTATGCTGAGACCACTGGAACTGTCACTATCTAGCCAATCTTCCAGTTCCGAGAATGAAATTCTAAAGAGAGAGCTAGACAACATGAGAATCTCTTACGGCACAGCAAAAGAAGAAATAAGCAAACTTCAGAAAGAGCTGTCTCATAAGGTAGCTGAATGCAAAGCTTTGGCATCAGAGTGTGAAAGAACCAAGGAGGAATCCGACGGACAGATAAAGCAATTGGAAGATGCTTTAAAAGATGTGCAGAAGAGAATGTTTGACTCAGAAGGCAAAGTAAAGCAAATGCAAACCCACTTTCTTGTGCTGAAAGATCACCTGACTAACGAAGCAGCTGTGGGAAGCAATAAGGTAACAGAAGATCTAAAGGATCAGTTGAAAGACATGAAGGCAAAATATGAAGGAGCTTCTGCAGAAGTAGGCAAGCTACGGAACCAAATCAAGCAAAATGAATTGTTAGTTGTGGAATTTAAGAGAGATGAGGGGAGGCTGGTGGAGGAAAACAGAAGGTTGCAGAAGGAACTCGGTATGTTAGAGATGGAGCGAGAGACGAGTGGGAGAAATGACTTGGAGGTACGAGGGCAGCTAAAAGAAATGGCAGCAAAGTTAGTCCTCTCGATACCTGTTGAGAAATTCGAAAATATGAAGAGTTTATTATCAACTGAAGTGAATGAGAAAGCAAAGAAATTAGTAGAGCTGGAAAGAGAGTATGACAAACTGCAGGCAGAGCTTCGGTTCTTAAAGAGGGAATTTGAGAGTCAGAAAGCTAAATTTTCTCAGTACGTGAGGCCAGAGGAACACGAACAAATGAGGGGCAGATTTGAGAAAAAAACTGAAGAACTGGAAAAAACGATTTCTGAATTGTCGAAGAATCAGACGTTGCAGAAGGAAGTGGAAAGGGTTCACATGGACAACCAGCTGCTTAAGCAGCAAATACACACTTTAAAAACTGAGATTAAAAGCCAATATGTGCCTTTAAAACTGAATGAAGAAATGAAAAAAACAAGTGATCTGACTATTGGGGGTCTGACCAAAAAACTTGCTGAAGTAACACAAAAGTTCAATGAAAACAAAGCAGAAGCTGAGAAGTTGATGATAGAAAAGACCAGTTTAAGTGAGACTGTAAGTCACTTCCAGGCTGCGTACCTGTCTCCAGAAAAGCACGAAAAAGAAGTGGCAGCCTTAAAATCCAACATTGGGGAACTTAAAAGGCAGCTTGCTGAGCTTCATCAAAAATATGATGCTGAACAAGCAAAAGTCTCCAAACTAGTGTCTGAAAACACAACTCTGAGGGACACTCTGAATGATCAGTATGTACCTGCCATAACACATGAGGAGATTAAAACAGTCTTGAACAGCACATTAGAAAAGACTAATAGAGAGTTGTCAGATCTGAAGGAAAAAACTGAAGATATAAAGCGAGAATTTATGAGAGTAAATGAAGAGAATGGAACTTTGAAAAAGAAGCTGAGACTCCTACAGAACCACATACAAACAGAGTATGTAAGTGTAAAAGATCATGAGAGTAAGGTGTCTACCTTAAATAAAAGCATGCAAGAGTTACAGGACAACAACACTGAGACATTGGCTAAATATAAGAGAGGCCAAGAGGAAATCTTACAGTTACATGCAGAAATTGAAGCCCAGAAGAAGGAACTTGACACAATTCAAGAATGCATTAAGTCAAAATATGCCCCAGTTGCCTGCTTTGAAGAGAGAGAGAAAAACTTTGAAGCCATGGTGAAAGAACTAAAAAAGCAGTTGCTAGAACAGAGACAGAGATGCAAAGAATGGGAGGAGACGACACAGAAATACAAACAGGAAAATGAGAAGTTAAAGAATGGGGTTTTGTCTATTGAAAATGACTTGCAACAAAATTACATTCTTGCTGAGAAATCACATGAAATGGAAAAAATGTTCACCAGCAAAATGGAAGAACTGAATAAGCAATTGAGAGATTTACTGCAAAAATACACAGAGATAAAACACGAAAAAGACAAGCTACAAGAAGAGAGTGCTAAACAGATTTCTGAGGCCCTTGCTGTGCAAACTCGCATGCAGGGTCACTATGTTCCAGTGGAACAGTTTGAAGCCTTGAAGAGAACGCTTGGCCACACGATAGAGGACCTAAAAGAAGACCTCAATAGTAAGAAGGCACGTTGTGACCGAGAACTAGAAAAAGTAAGAGAACTGCAGCAGGAATTGGCAGATCTACATAACTCCTCAATATCTTTGGCAGAACACACACAGATGAACGAAGCATTTGAAAAAGAAATTGTAGCAGTCAAAACTAGTTTGAAAAAGGAGGTGGAAGAAAACCAAGCAAAAAGTGAGGAAATCTCTAAACTTCAGTCTGAGATTCAAAGTACTAAACAAGCTTTAATTGAACTGGAGAGCAAAGAAGTAGTTGATATGTTGGAGTATAAATCCATGAAAAGTGCCTTAGAGACCCAGGTTGCTAGCATATCTGGAAACTTGGCCAGCTTGAACAGAAAATACGAGGAAATGTGTGAAGAGGCTTTGCAAGCCAAAAAAGAAGAGCTTTCTGCAAAAGATGAAAAAGAATTGTTGCAGTCAAGAAGCTTCAGCATTGAACAAGAAATTAAGGACCAGAAAGAGAGATGTGATAAATCTTTGACAACAATTACTGACTTGCAAAAAAGAATACAGGAATCTGCAAAGCAAGTGGAAGCAAAAGATAACAAGGTAGGCGGAAAGTGTCAAATATCTAACAGTATTAACTGCCTCTATTTAGGTCCAAAGGGCCAAATTTTCAAATGTAGTTACTTAAACAGACTCTCACTTACATGCCTAGATGTAGGCATCTGAATTTGGGCCAAATTCGCAAAGCTGAGGACCAGCTTTGTGTGCTATGTGAAGTGCTATCTAATTCCCCAAAAACTTTGCCGTTTTTTGTAAATAAAGTGTGGTGATTCATAACACAGAACTATTCAAATTTCTGTTTTACTAGGATTTTCAGGTTTTAAATGCATCTTATTCAAATTCAAAATATTCATACTACATCCACTAGCAGACTTTTTTCAGATTATTTAAAAAAAAAAAAAGTAATACTCAGCTTCCTTTGTGTGTTGCCTTGTCATTTTGACACTGCTGCTTGCCAGTTTAACACCAAATGATATTGGGAAGTCAATGTAAGAAAGAAGATTTAAAGCATCATGAATATGTGATGAGAGAGACTAATTTTCTTAATGCTATTTATTAAAGATTCCAAATTGTGCCTGCACCATTTTTAATGAAGGTATTTTAGTTTTAAACCAGGAAGCATTATTGTTCTACTAGGATTAAGGAGCACAGCATTATAACTTTATCCGACAGTATCTTTCAGAATTAGTTATATGCCCTTTATACCATCCAAAGAACTAGGTTTTCACGTTTAGTAGTAGTGGCTAATACTATAGTTAAATGTGTACTGTGTGCACTCTTCCTCTGAAGAATTGGATACCTTTACGGCTGAATTTCCTAAGGGCAGTCTCACTTGTGGACATTCATTGCACCTGCAAAAAAAGATAAGGCTGATGCCCTGCTTTGAAATCTGGGCCTTATCTTCAGTGTGCGAATTAGCTAAGTGGCTGGTTGACCTATGGGCCATGTCTTACAGATTTCTGAATCCTACGAAGCCAAGAGCAAAATAACAGTATCTGATATATTTTCAAAGCATCTCTCTTTTTCTCTTACAAACTTTTCTAGTAAACCTAGATTGATGCGCTACATTGAGAAGTCAATATTAGGATGCCCTCATACACTGGTTAACCTTTAGTTGACCTTGCAAACTAATATTCTCTATTAACATGTTCAGAAAATGAAACATAATCTTTGTATTTCTCTTAAAGATAACAGAGCTTCTTAATGATGTAGAACGGCTAAAGCAGGCTCTTAATGGCCTGTCTCAGCTTACATACACCTGTGGGGTTCCCTCAAAGAGACAGAACCAACAAGTTGAAATGCTCCAGCACCAGGTGAAAACCCTGCAGCAGCAGCTGGTTGTAAGTACTCATGTAGAACTTTGCTCCAGAGCTCAGTCATAAGGCGTGTTGCTATTTTTGTCAGAAGTTTGGAATAAGCTTTAATATATGTTGTTTACGAGCAGGGAAATGCGATGGGCAGGAAGCTAGGATCCTCTGAGGAAAAGAATGGCATTGTTTAATGTGATTTGGAAAAAGGGGTAAACGGTGAGGTGGCAAAATTTGCAGATGATACAAAACTTCTCAATATAGTCAAGTCCCAGGCAGACTGCGAAGAGCTACAAAAGGATCTCTCAAAACTGGGTGACTGGGTAACAAAATGGCAGATGAAATTCAATGTTGATAAATGCAAAGTAATGCACATTGGAAAACATAATCCCAACTATGCATATACAATGATGGGGTCTAAATTAGCTGTTACCACTCAAGAAAGAGATCTTGGAGTCACTGTGGATAGTTCCCTGAAAACATCCACTCAATGTGCAGCGGCAGTCAAAAAAGCGAACAGAATGTTGGGAATCATTAAGAAAGGGATAGATAATAAAGACAGAAAATAACATATTGCCTCTCTGTAAATCCATGGTACACCCACATCTTTAATACTGCATGCAGATGTGGTCGCCCCATCTCAAAAAAGATATATATTGGAATTGGAAAAGATTCAGAAAAGGGCAACAAAAATGATAAGAGGTATGGAACGGCTGCTATATGAGGAGAGATTAATAAATCTGGGACTTTTCAGCTTGGAAAAAAGACAACTAAGGGGGGATATGATAGAGGTCTATAAAATTATGACTGGTGTGGAGAAAGTAAATAAAGAAGTGTTATTTACTCCTTCTCATAACACACAAACTAGGGGTCACCAAATGAAATGAATAGGCAGCAGGTTTAAAACAGAAGGAAGTATTTTTTTCACACAGCGCATAGTCATGCCAAAGGATCTTGTGAAGGCCAAGACTATAACAGGGTTCAAAAAAGAACTGGATACATTTTTGGAGGATAGGTCCATCAATGGCTATTAGCCAGGATGGGCAGGGATGATGTCCCTAGCCTCTGTTTGCCAGAAGCTGGAAATGGACGACAGGGGATGGATCACTTGATGATTCCCTGTTCTGTTCATTCCCGCTGGGGCACCTGGCACTGGCCACTGTCGGAAGACAGGATACTGGGCTAGATGGACCTTTGGTCTGACCCAGTATGGCGGTTCTTATGTGCTTTCTTTGTGATAGAATATTTTGGAGGTTTCCACTTGCCCCAGCTTACTTGTGCCCATGAAGAGGTAGCAGTGTCTTTTGGAAAAGCCTGTCCAAATGAAGTGTTCTCTTACTGCAGTATTAATCCAGAATCATTGAATAAGTCCTGTATGCAGGTGCTGCAGTAATATTGCCTACTACACATGCCAACAGTGTATTCCACGCAGTATGACACAAAGGAAGGTAGTCTCTGTCCCAAGGGATTAACAATCTCAGGGTTGTGAGAAGCTAGGAGGGCGCTTCCCAGTTTTGGTACCAGTGACTTGTGCTAGCTCGGTTTGAGCTAACCTGCTAGAAACAGCAGTGGGGCCGCAATGGCCAAGGTGGTGGGTTGGGCTAGCGGCCTGAGGACGCAAGCGGGAGGGTTGGGCTGGCTTGTACTCAAGTGCTTAGCACAAGCCTCTGTCTGTGCTGGTATTTTTAGCACACTAATTCTGGCGAAGTTACGGCATGTCTACCTGTGCTGGGAGGTGTCCTTCCAGGTGCCATGTCCAAGCTTGCAAAGACTTATTCCAATGTGCTACTTACTGTTATGAGTAGTCCTGTAAATAGCCTCATTGGAGTTCATGGTAGTAAGTGCTAGGGCTTTAGTATAAATATACATAAATGTATCTTTGTTCATGGGTGTAGTAGCACTGTTGACTTCAGTGGAACTACTCATGAGAGCAAAGTTACACATGTGTAAATCTACATAGAATTGGGTCACATTCCTGGTAGTGAGAGTAGCATTGCCACATAGTGTGATAAAGTGAGTTTAAATTGGGACTTGGGTTAGGGGCTTCTGAACAGAAGTCAAATTCTATTCTTGTCCAAGTAGATTGGTGGTGGTAACACCTGCGCTGACGTGGAGACAGCCCTATTTCAAGGCAAAACACTTCAAGCTGATGCTAAAGCTGAACGGCTCTATTTTTCGGTTAGGATTTTGTAAACACTAACCTAGACATTCTAAGCTCACGTGACACTTAAACAAGCAAAGTCAAGCAAGCAAAACTAATTATACGAAGAATTGATGTTGAAAATATTGACATTCTTCTCTCCTCCTTCCCCTGCCCTTCTACATACAGGATGGTGATAGACAGCACCAAGAAGTCATTTCAATTTATCGGACGCATCTTCTTAGTGCTGTGCAGGTATGTTAGCTGGTCTATAAAAATGAAGTTACTCTTTTTCGATGAGTTAGGTCTTTTTTTTTTTTTTTTTTTTAGAAAATTCTCTTTCAAAGTAAATGTGTGTGAATGAGTAATATCTGTCAGTGCTTCGTGTATGCACATTAAAATATTTTAAAAGGCTTTTTGTGGTGCTTGGTGTTTCTCCAGAAGGAAACTGAGAAGCAAAAGAGCACCGCAGCATGTTAAATTGAGTGTTTGCCTTCATCTACTTGTCATTTTTTATGGACATCTAGACAACACACAGGGGTGACTCACTTTACGGGGGATAACACAGTGCTATCAATACATGTCCCTATCCCAAATAGTGCAGTGGAGGAGTTGCATGAGTGTCGGGAACTTTCAACTCTCCTGTTCCTTTTGAATAGGGGATATGAATTTATGCAAAGACCAGTAAAATTTCCCTATAATTACTGGCTGCAGCAAGTTACAATAACATGGTTCAGCTAGCGGAGTACTGTAGATAACGGCAGGAAGCTGCAAGGCAGTCCAGAAGAGATGAACAGCAACATCTCTAAATCAAAACCGTGATTTCAAACAGGAAATTTGCCACTGTGCTGCAAAGTTGGAAATTAACTCTGCTGAGACACAGTCATTAATAAGGTTAATTAAATTCCGTTTTACCAATGAGATGGTGGTTGATCATGCATTCATTTTGGGAGGATATTTGTTTTAATTTTAGTCATGAATAATGGAGTCTGGCGTTTAAAAAAATCCTGTTTTTTTTCCCCCACTTCCAGGGCCACATGGATGAAGATGTTCAAGCTGCCTTACTCCAGATCATTCGAATGAGACAGGGGCTTGTTTGTTAATATGCTTAATGCTGGTTCTATAGCATGGCGGCTGCATCCCATAGGAGTGCTGTGATTACAGTTGTATTAACCTTCATGACCTTTATCTCATTATGGCGCGGTGACTGCAAAAAGAATGCACTCTCCCCCTCCCCCCCAAATAATTATTCCAAGTATGAAAAACATTAGGAGGCTGAAGTCATTTACCCCTTGTAAAATAGAACAATAGGACAACTCCTTTAGATCATATTAGACATTTCAAATATGTGGATTTTAAATTGTGTAGAATGTATTTTACAACTGGTGTACCAGCTGGCAGTCAAAATGATGACATCGTAGTTACATTCTTTTAATGTCGGATTGACCATTTTAGAACGAACAAATAAACCCATATCCAACACCTCCAAATTGATCCTATTGTTAATTCCCAAAGGGTGAATGACAGGGAGCTTAAACTAAAGTGACTGTGGCTGAAATACTGTAACTGTTGGATTTTTTTCTTGTAATGGTTAAAAAGTGTGCTTTTTGTGATCATATTAAGTTGATCAGCAGATTGACAGTAGGTCAACTACCGAACAAGATGGATAGTGTCACGGTATACATTGTAGCTTGGCTGGCCAGGTTACATTCTTTTATTTAAGTAATTTAAGATTTAGTGCCTTAGCGTTTTACTAGAGGTACAAATCAGTTTTTTCCATCAGACACTAACTTTTATGCTTTTTTACAAGATATATTTTTTCATTAATGCTTTGTAACACTGATTTCAATTGGCTAAGAAACAGCAGGACTGGAGTAGATCATGAATGTAGAACAGCATTTCAGTCTCAAATGCAATAGTCCAATTTTTATTCTTATGTACTTTTTCAAACTTCATTATGCATAAAATGGACCTGGATTGTTTGAGTAACACACTTCATAAAGTTGTACATTATCTAGTTTGTGTCAGATGGGCAACCATTTTCCAGCAAAAGCTTAAGAGGTTTTTCTGGTTTATTAACACTGTAAATTATGTACTATAATCAATTTTTGATTATTTATGGGGAAAGATGCAAATAGTAAGATTCATAGAAAGCGAAATCTAATTTGGAATTCACATGTTAAAACAGAGCTTCATATTTTTTTTTAAGTGGAAGTGCAATAATACCAAAGAATGAAATATCTACAGGCAAGTTTTATGGAAGGAAATACAAAAATTGGGAATATTTCAAGGAAAATGGCAGTGAAACAAGAGTCTAACCACAAAGTTACTGTTTTTTTAGTGTCTCAGAATAAACAGAGTAGCATCTGACCCTGTAAATACTACTTACGGGGTTTAATGCTCCTTGCTGCCAGGAGTAGTCCCACTAGCTCTGTACTACGCTCAGTACCAAGCATTACACTTGTCAGTAAGCATTTGCCCATAATTAGCAAATAAGAGGCTATCATCCTGGCACTGATGCAGGGCAAGACTGAACAGAACAGAATTCAGCCTCTCTATTCCTGCGACTAGACTTCCAGGGTTGTACAGTAAATGCTGTAAGTGCTTGATCTAACTACAGTTATGTTAACTGGGTTTAAAATACAAACCCCCAAACTGTACCTGGCAGTTTTTAAGCTTCCTGTTTTCCAACAGAGTTTAGTCTCTCTGCCCTTGAGTGTGGGCCTCCTGCTGTATCACTGAAATGGCAGTCCCCAAACATAGAAAAGAGGATGTTGACGCAGGCACTTCTAAAACAAACTGTTGTGAAAATGCATGTTTAATATATTTAGCTGTAGTGTGACAACTGATCACTCTTGTTTTCCTTCAGTTTCCTAGAGGAGTCCCATGAGATGTGAGTTCACCAAGTATACTTTAGTTTTTAGAAATTCTTTTCTAATCACATTACTTGAAGCTCTGGTTGGAGAGAAATTTGATTGTTTTGATATACTAATACTGGCCTATTTTAGTATTGTATTTTTTCCGTACTGGGGGAAGTTTTATGTATTTTTTTCTCTTGTATTACATATCAATAAAGTATTTTATCTTACTGTAACAGTCCACTGGTAAATGGCAAAGCAGTATAGTACCTTGTGGCTTATTGGCAAAATAGTCTATGGGAAAGAGAATATTAGTCTTAATTTTGACTGGAAAAGATTGTGTATGTGTGTGTATTGCCAAGGCACATACTGGGATTACCAACTTTTCCACCTCCAAAACTGAGCAGTTCAGTTTGTCTCCAGTCAATCCTGGACTACTGATGCTACAGCCAACAAAAGTGTCAGCTGTGAGGGCAGTTTGTGAAGTGGATACATGTCCCGTAAGATTGCTGCCTCACTTCCTGTGGGAAACTGAACAGCCTTCACGTGTTCACTTCTGAGCACTGCCAAAATGGCTGGATTGCAACTGGTGACCTGGAGGTGAAAGGCTCTGTAACCATATCTAGCCCCAAATATTAGCTTCATATTAGTTTCCATAATCTGTTCAGGCCAGGTCCATGAAGGAAACGAGTACAGGAGGGAGTGCAGAAAGTTCTTCGGGAGAAGTGCAAAGTGAGTCTTGTGACTAAATGCAATAAATGATAGTTTTCTCTTAGAACTTTGGAAATTTTACAAAAGTGACTCAGAACAGGGAGTATAAGCAAGTATTGTGAAAACATTTCTTCAATTCTTCTAATACATCTCCAGCCTGAACCCAAACACCTTTCATTTGAGTCTTTCCTAAAGAGACACTGCCAGTTGGGTTAAAAAATGTGGTTTTATGTGGCTAAGCATCCTCCAAGCAGCAGGTGTTAAATCTGTTAACCTTACTATGAGTATCAGCTAATCTACAACACTTGCTACTCAGACCTTATTTGGAAGCTGTTTTCACTGATTTACCAGTAATCGGCTTTATGCATTCTCTGATGGATTTTTTAAAATCATTTAATCTCTGACCGGGCTACCTACTTCACATTGCAGCCAGTTATTTGAAAGCTTTTGAATGGCTATCTCTTACATTTTTTTCTGAACCAAGCAGATTCCCCTCTTGCTATAGATGTTTCCAGTGGGAGTCTTTTACTTCTATCTTTGTTTTTAAATAAGATAACATTATTTAAACACTAGCTTGACTATCTCCTCTCAAGATTAAGATGACAGTGAAAGATATTAATTCTTTCACACCCTTCAAACGTACAATGCAGTGGAAACTTGGAAATGCTGCCCGTGTATACTCTAATATCAGTAATAGGGAAGCATAAAAATCAAGAGTACCATGTAATCCTGAAATTGTATGGAGATCGACAAGCAGCAATTTGTGCAGCAAAGTAGAAGACAGAAATGTTCAATGAACTTTCAGACATAATAGTTGGAGCTGTAGAATTTTTGCAATATCTGATGTTTCTACCATGTGTACAAGCCTGCTACTTATATTTGTGAAGTGGAACCATCGTTTGTGATTAATCCTATTAATATCAATGAGTATGGGACTGCTCACTTTATATTAGTGAACCAATGTTCAAGATCGACTTAATTGCTATTGTAATTGGTTCTACTGATGGAGTGACAAGGAAACACATGTATGGACACTAGTGTGGAATGTTGCATGGTTTGACAGCTGCAGCAGCTGTCGAGGTTGAAGTGAAAGGAGTCTGGAAAAAGGCAAACATAGAATCATAGGACTGGAAGGGACCTCGAGAGGTCATCTAGTCCAGTCCCCTGCACTCATGGCAGGACTAAGTATTATCTAGACCATCCCTGACAGGTGTTTGTCCAACCTGCTCTTAAAAATCCCCAATGATAGAGACTACACAACCTCCCTAGGCAATTTATTTCAGTGCTTAACCACCCTGACAGGAAGTTTTTCCTAATGTCCAACCTAAACCTCCCTTGCTGCAATTTAAGTCCATTGCTTCTTGTCCTGTCCTCAGAGGTTAAGAAAAAAAAATTTTCTCCCTCCTCCTTGTAACAACCTTTTATGTACTTGAAAACTTTTATGTCCCCTCTCAGTCTTCTCTTCTCCAGACTAAACAAACCTAGGTTTTTCAATCTTCCCTCATAGGTCATGTTTTCTAGACCTTTAATAATTTTTGTTGCTCTTCTCTGGACTTTCTCCAATTTGTCCACAGCTTTCTTGTGAACATGTAAATAGAAAAACTTGGATACAGTCAGCTTTAGAAGATGTATTGTGACAGGAAATTGTAGCTACTGTTCCCTGCCATGTGACAGGAATATCTAACCCCTACCATATGACTGGGGCTAGGAAATAAAAATCTGCATTTTTTTTAGTACTGTCACATCTTTATTAGTGATAAACATTGATTGAGTGAGTTGGTGCTATCTGAAACAAGTAAACAACCTAACAAGTTTGGATGCTTATCTGAACCTTTTGAGTCTGCACAATTGGGTTGGGAATATCACAACAGCATTCTTGCTGGACTTCTGGTACTCTCCGATGCTTGTTGGACCACAAATACTATAAGAATAGCTTTCTCTAAATATTTTGGTAGTGGGTTTTCTGGTCCGAGAAAGAGGCATTGTCAGAGCATGGGATCTAGGAAATCTGGTTCCAGCTGCAATAGTGTATCAGAGTGTTCTGTCGTTCCAGAGGGCAAGCTCTTCCACTTCCATCCTAAAGAAATTTATTCTCCCTTTAACCTGCGTATCTGATCTCCCTAGACTGCAGTATCTTGGTCGAGGGTGGATTTGGGCAATACCTCCTTTTGCCTTGAACTGTGCCCACTTTATTGTAGCTGTCCTAACTGGACCTGATTCTGATCTCCTAGCTATTCAGCTCCATTGACTTTTTTGTACTCATGTGAGGTCACAATTATGCATCCTGTGCAGAGTGTAAATAATACCCCTGCAGCATGTCAGAGGGTGAACCCCTTCCTGAGGAGTACTTTTGCACTGGCTGTGAATCTTGGGGCTGGTCCACACTAGGGGCGGGATCGAACTAAGGTACTTCGACTTCCGCTACGCGAATAGCGTAGCTGAAGTCGAAGTACCTTAGTTCGAACTCACGCGACTTACCTCGCGTCCGCGCGGCGCCGCGATCGAAGTTCGCGGCTCCTACTTCGACCTCCGGTACTCCCCTCGCCCTGCAGGAGTACCGGAGTTCGAAGTAGCGCGTTCGGGGATCGATCTATCGCGTCCAGACGAGACGCGATAGATCGATCCCCGATACTTCGATGGCTACCCGCCGATCCGGGCGGGTAGTCTGGACGGGGCCTTGGAATGAATGAGCACTGCTAAAATTTTCAGCAGCATTTAGCACCAAGTGTGTAATGTGATTCCCACTTGCAGGACAGCACTAGCTGGACGGTAGACAGACATGTCCACTGTCCTGGAAGAGGTAGTAAGTCTTATATAAACTCAGGAGAATGTGTCTTTCAAGTTAAAAGGAAAGTAAATCTGAATTTGGTTTCAAATGTGTAGTAAGTGAAAATTCCAAATGCTGTGTAATCCAAAAGAATCTCTTGAGCTGTTATCTTTCCTTGAGTTTTAATGTAGCTTTTCTCTTGTGATTACACTATATAGCTGTGCTGCAAGAAGTTAAATTTTTCATAAAATTTAAATCTTAATATTTGACAATAACGAAACCAAAAAAATGGGAATCTCCAGTCCCAGGACTATTGAAATAGGCAGAGTTCATTTGGATAGTGTCTGATTTTTGGTTTAAGTAACTCATGAAAGGTGGAGAGTAAATCTGGATTGTTTGTGTATTTGCAATGCTCCCACCGCAGTGATAATGCATGTGTTCAGCATAATCAAGCATGCAGCATCACCTATGTATTAAAGGACATTTTCATTCATGTTCTTTGTGAACAAGCATTGATGATAAATGAATTAAAGCAAAATGGAAGGTCACAAATGTCAGATGCAAATAAAAAATATCCAAGAATCATAGAATATCAGGGTTGGAAGAGACCTCAGGAGGTCATCTAGTCCCGCCCCCTGCTCAAAGCAGGACCAACCCCAACTAAAGCATCCCAGCCAGGGCTTTTTCAAGACGGGCCTTAAAAACCTATAAGGATGGAGATTCCACCACCTCCCTAGGTAACCCATTCTAGTGCTTCACCACCCTCCTAGTGCAATGTGTTTCCTAATATCCAACCTAAACCTCCCCCTCTGCAACTTGAGACCATTGCTCCTTGTTCTGTCATCTGCCACCACTGAGACCAGCCGAGCTCCATCCTCTTTGGAGCCTCCCTTCAGGTAGTTAAAGGCTGCTATCAAATCCCCCCCCACTCTTCTCTTCTGCAGACTAAATAAGCCCAGTTCCCTCAGCCTGTCCTCATAAGTCATGTGCCCCAGCCCCCTGATCATTTTCATTGCCCTCTACTAGACTCTCTCCAATTTGTCCACATCCTTCCTGTAGTGGGGGGCCCAAAACTGGACACAATACTCCAGATGTGGCCTCACCAGTGCCAAATAGAGGGGAATAATCTGCTGGCAATGCTCCTACTAATGCAGCCCAGTATGCCGTTAGCCTTCTTGGCAACAAGGGCACACTGTTGACTCATATCCAGCTTCTCGTCCACTGTAATCCCCAGGTCTCTTTCTGCAGAACTGTCGCTTAGCCAGTCGGTCCCCAGCCTCCAGCGGTGCATAGGAGTCTTCCATCCTAAGTGCAGGACTCTGCACTTGTGGAACCTCATCAGATTTTTTTTGGCCCAATCCTCCAATTTGTCTAGGTCACTCTCTCCCTATCCCTACCCTCCAGCGTATCTCTCGCCCCACCCCAGCTTAGTGTCATCCGCAAACTTGCTGAGGGTGCAATCCATCCCATCATCCAGATCATTAATGAAGATGTTGAACAAAACTGGTCCCAGGACCGACCCTTGGGGTACTCCGCTTGATACCGGCTGCCAACTAGACATCGAGCCCTTGATCACTACCCGTTGAGCCCGACGATCTAGCCAGTTTTCTATCCACCTTCTAGTCCATTCATCCAATCCATACTTCTTTAACTTGCTGGCAAGAATAATGTGGGAGACCGTATCGAAAGCTTTGCTAAAGTCAAGATATATCGCGTCCACTGCTTTCCCCATATCCACAGAGCCAATTTTCTCATCATAGAAGGCAATCAGGTTGGTCAGGCATGACTTGCCCTTGGTGAATCTATGTTGACTGTTCCTGATCACCTTCCTCTCTTCCAAGTGCTTCAAAATGGTTTCCTTGAGGACCTGGTCCATGATTTTTCCAGGAACGGAGGTGAGGCTGACCAGTCTGTAGTTCCCCAGATTCTCCTTCTTCCATTTTTTAAAGATGAGCACTATATTTGCCTTTTTGCAATCATCCATGACCTCCCCTGATCACCACGAGTTTTCAAAGATAATGGCCAATGGCTCTGCAATCACATCTGCCAACTCCCTCAGCACCCTCGGATGCATTAGATTGACTTGTGCCTGTTCAGCTCTTCTAAAGAGTCCTTAACCTGTTCTTTCACCACTGAGGGCTGCTCACCCCCTCCCCATACCGTGCTGCCCAGTGCAGCAGTCTGGGAGCTGACCTTGTCTGTGAAGACCGAGGCAAAAAAAGCATTGAGTACTTCAGCTTTTTCCACATCATCTGTCACTAGGTTGCCTCCCCCATTCAGTAAGGATCCCACACTGTCCCTGATCTTGTTGCTAACATACCTGTAGAAACCCAGAAGTCTGAGGGAGCGTCATAGGGGTGCTATGCATTGTGATCGGTTCCATGAACTAGTGAAAGCAAGACCACTAAGTAATGCAGCTTGTAATTGATTGTTGGCACAATGTTGTTATCCATACTGGCTCTCTTGTGGTTTTAAGTGCGTAGGCAAAAGGTTTTTTGGGGATAGCTGGCTTGGGAATATCTCTGAATTCAGAAAAGCTTAGAGGTTATTGCCTTCTGAATAATTTAATGCTTGTATTGCTCTGCCAACTCAGAAAATTAACTTTTAATAGAAAAAAAGTAGAATATAATTTAGTCACAGCTATTAGATCTGATGGATTTTACATTAAGTGTAAAAGATGCAGAGCATTTAAGGACCATTACACCGCAGGGCTTTTTTATTATGGGAATCATAGGCCTCCAAGCCAGCACTCTGCTGTGAAGAGTATTTATTTTTAGGTTTATGGAGGACATCCATGATGGGAAAGGCGCACATTTTAAAAGAAAATAGGGCATGAAAATGTAATCTCCCCCCCCCCCCACACACACACACACATTATAAAGAGCAAGTTTTATTTCACAATAACTAGTTTTACACCTCATTAAGTAGTGGTTTTTCTTAAATGCTTGTAAAGTACAATGGAGACCATTTTAAAAACTGTTACCTGCACAAAATGGAGCTAAGGTGCATTATAATGCAATGCGGATGTTTCACTGCAGGGAAGCATCTTTTAAAAATCGCTCCCAGTACATGGAGGGTCAAACATGATGGGAAGGAAGAAAACTATTTTTAGGTGTAAGGAAGTTCCCACTTAGGGCCTGATCCTGCACTACAGTCACTGAGCATGGGCCTGAGATTGGAGATAAGGATACTGCACTGCATCATCTCGAACAGGATCACAAACTATATTCTGAGCATATATTAAGTTGAGCCTGCAATGACCTGTTCATGATACGGTGGGTGAGGTAATATCTCTTATTGCCTTGAATTCTCTTGGTGAAGTGGCCTGACCTCTTCCGTCATAGGACTTCACCTTACAATACGTGTAAACTACTTGGGCTAAACAATCTGTTCCACCTTGTATTTAGCTATGACCCTCTCAGTTCCTTTCCCAGACCTGAAGAAGAGCTCGGTGTGTGGCTCGAAAGCTTGTCTCTCACCAACGGAAGTTGGTCCAATAAAAGATATCACCTCACCCACCTTGTTTCTGTAATATCCGGAGACCACCACAGTTACAACAACACTGCAAACAACTGCTTGTGGTAGTCAGACTTGGGCAAAGAAGCCTCTTGGTTGTCGGGCAGCTGTTAGTGACCTTATGCCTAATACTTGACAGCAAGAATTCTTACCAAGGAAGTCCTGCAGTGGAAGCAGTAGAAGGGACCATTTCTGGCTGAATGTATGGCCAGTGGAGGGACCTGCAGGTTGGACTATGAAACCAATGGAATCTGCAGAAAATACCCAGATGTGGGGACAGCTGTGATGGAAGCAAGGGAGGGTGAGAAAGGAAAATACCTCAAATCTCTCTCGCCAATGGGGAAGAGGAGCAGAAAGAAGCAGAGAAATGTGCTAGGTTTGGGAGAACTGAAGTAAAAGCCCTCCATGAGCGTGTGAGTGGTAGGAGCAGCAGGAATAGAGCGAAAATAGCAAAAGTGTCTTCCTGTGGTGGCACAGAGGCCCAGGGAATTGTAAGAAATAGACCACTTCAAACCTGTTTGAATTCTAAAGAAAAAACGGGGTGGCTGGTCTCTTATGCGTTAAATAGCATGGGAACGACTCAACATTACCAGGTTGAAAGCTGTACCTTGTCGGGGAGCTATCTCTGTGAGGTAAGGCACTGGAAATGGCCAGCTGGGTCGTGAAGCCGGATATCAAAGCTTCCAATGGATGTTTTGAGTCCTGAAGAGAACATTATTCTCTAGACTTGAAAACTGTGCAGTGAGACTAGTGCTGCTTGGGAGCAGGCTGATGTGAATTACATTGGCTCTTCGCACAAGAACAAGTTGACAGTGGCTTGAAACAGGGATTGCTTCCCCCCCCCCCCCCCAGTTTACCCACAAACTCATGTAATGAGCATGAGCTTGCACAGACAACACAGGGCATATTCTCAGCTAGCGTGTAATAGTGAAACTCTATCGAAGTCAATGGAGTTATACTGATTTTCAGCAGTAGAGAATCTGGTCAACTGAGTTAATAATTGTATAAATGTGCTGCTGGATGGTAACATGTCTTATGGGGAAATGGAAAAGCTGCTGCAGATTTGGTAAAGCCACGAAACCTTGAACGTTCCCAACCACAAATATTGTGGGGAAAAATAAAAAGCCTGGATATCTGAAAGAATAGTCCGTTTTTCAACCATCAAAAATGAAGTTGCAAAGATTTCTTGTCCATCGTCCTAATGCTCTCAATTTTTCATACATGAAATTGCCTCCAGAATATTGCACTTCCTCTTGACAACCAGTGGATGCTGAGATAATGCAGAGATTTTAAGACCCCTCTCTTAATGGTATTTAATAGTATGTAATACACACTGCTAAAGCACGCCATTGCAAAACAAATCCACCTGCCCAGTGCAATGCACTGAGCTGCTGCAAGTTGTAACGCTCTGGAGACCAGGAGGCTTCAGAAATGTTTCCTGATCTGTGGCTTTTTAGTTGACAGTGCCCACAACTCTCCCCTCCCTGACGGAGATGGGAATTCTGCCCTGCGTCGTCCTGATGAACTGAGTAACCACATGCCAGATGGGCTGGTCTGCGGCGATCCATGCAACTGCCTGTTCCTGAAGAGCATGGAGAAGAATGTGAGGAAGAGGAAGCAGAGCTATAATCCCCAGAGAGATGAGCAGGGAGGCACCTAGGCAGAGGGAAGATGGTGCTATTTTACATGCCCCAGAAACATAGATTAAAATCTCCAAGGCTGCAATTTGTATCCAGGGGCGATTCAGGAATGTTGTCATAGCTAACAAGGTAATAGACGTGATTGCTGCTCTGGGGCTGCTAATTTATAATGGGATAGCAATAGGTGACATCCTGGCCCTAGGGCCGTGCACGGGAGTTTTGCCAGGGACATCAGTAGGGCTGGGGTTTCACCCAACAGCTTCCCTTCTGCACCAAATAATCCAGGTTCTCTCCCAATTTTTGCTGCTGTCAAAAATGAAGAGCATTAGTGGGCTGCTGTCTAAGTAACCATGTATCATGCATTTGGCAGTGAGATATGGGGTGATTCTGATCTCGGTAACCCAGGAGCAGCTTCACTGAGACCAGGGTAAAGTGGTGTGAAAGAGAAGCCAGGGGTTTGAGTCTGATCTGTTTAAAAGAAAGTGAACGGCTCAAAAGGAGATAAAAGCATTCTCAGACCTGCCCCCTTCCCTGTTCTGTGCAGTTTATTCTGGCACAGTTTACCTGAGAAAAGTGTGAGGAAATTGAAACAAAGGTTTCATTTTGTGCAATATCTGCTTCCTCGCACAGACTAATTCCTGAGGCGCATTTGTGATGTGTGCACTCACCTAAAAGTGCAAGAAGAAGAACTTCCTTCCCCAGACCTGAAGAACAGCTCTGTGTCGCTCGAAAGCTTGGCTCTTCCACTCCACCACAAGTGGGTCTAATGGAAGATCTCTCCTCTCTGTGACTTCTGTTTGGTTTAGACTCTAGGTTGCATTTTATAACGGCTTAAAAAAATATGAATCCTGGCAGTGGCGATTATTAGTTTTTGCTCTATTTTGAATCCAAGTGTGAAAAGGAATATGAGAGCCTCAGCTTTTGAAATGCCTCTAAAGTAATGTGAACGAAGCTTTGTAGCTATAACTGAACTTAGTATGCGGGAGTTTGGAATATGGATTTTGATGTAGGCATTCAATGATATGGCAAGAGCTGTACTGTACACCGGACAAGGCCGTATTTCCCGTAGCCTCTCTTTATCAATACCGCTGCTGCTGTTCTACTTGAAACTAGCAGGTGTAAATGTGCTTTCCACCAAGCAACCACCCTCGATACGTTTAATAATCGAATATGGAAACAAGAATGGGTTGACACCAACGTGCTTGGTTATTTTAGACCGTTCAGGAACAAATAAATGTATTTATTACCTCCTGTCAGGCCAAAGATGGATTTGCAGTTTAATACAATAGGGGGCTGAATTTCTCTAGAACTAATGAAAGAAAACTAATTGCCAACCAAGTGTATATGAGCTCGTACCCAGCAATTGCTCAAATGAGACCTGCACTCCAGTTTCTTATGAAGCGCTGGATTACAGCTTTCTCAGGCACATTAAACACTTGGTTATGAAATTCTACCCTAGCTTTCTGGCTGTGCTTGGTTAACTGTCACCAGCACTTCCCCGGTGCACTCATACTGCACTAGTCGTTTAAGTGGTTGTCTCTCTCTGTTCTTTTTATTTAATCAACTTCGGAGATATTTTGGATACAGTCCTAGGAACTTGGCTGTGGCTCCAGATTCATATGACATGTAGCTTTCTCATTCACTAAACACACAACCAGGGTGGATTTGTAACCAGCCCCATTTTAGCATTTGTGTGTTCCCCTGAATTGCAGAATGGCTTGACTCTAGTGGACTGAGGTGTTAAGGGAGTTATTGCAGAGCTGTGAGGTACAGTAGTTACTATCTGGTCTGTTGTTTGTATTCCAGTAGCACCTATAGCTCCTGACAGGGAACGGACCACTCAATACATTGCCCAGTTCTGTTCATTCCCTCTGGGGCACCTGGCATTGGCCACTGTCGTTTTCAGGGATTCCACAGGCTTGGTTTGCCTTTTCTTCACCATGTCCATTGCTAGCCAGGATGGTACTGATGAGCCAGGCCTCGGTGCAGGCAGTTTCTGCGGACATGGTGGAGGCCAGCTCTGCTTTTGTTTGGGGCTGTTTACCGCCTCCTTGTGGCCATGCTCAGATCACCCTCCGTCCCCAGGCTCGCCTCCCGCAGTGATGAATGGGAGTCCCCGCGTGCACAGAGAGGGCAGCTGGACGCGTCCAGCAAATTATAGTCCCATGTAACAAGCCTGTAGGGCTCCTTGCTAAAGAAACCTGGACCGCTGGTCACTAGACATCTATTAAAGTCCATGTTCTTTTCCAGGAGCCGCCAATCTGCATGGAATGGGTTTTGTTCAGCCTCGTTTGCTAGGAGCTGGCCTGGCCCTCACCCAGCCCCCTACTACCTTCCCCCCACTTGCGTCAGCTTTGTGTGTGTTACGGTCCTGCTGGTTCCGCTGATAAATGTAGGGTGACCAGACAGCAAATGTAAAAAATTGGGATGGGGGTGAGGGGTAATAGGAGGCTATGTAAGAAAAAGACCCAATAATCGGGACTGTCCCTATCAATGTGAGACTCCTTCAGCACAGCAAGGCCCCCAGCGTCCTCGCTCTGCCCTGAGCCAGGCAGCATCCCAGCCGCCTGTGTCTCTAATGCGCTCTGTGGGGAGCAGCTCACTGGGCCCCTTCTCGCTGTTTACTTAGGCTGACTGAAATGGACCCATCCCCGGGGCTTTGCACAAAATGCACCAACTAGACCTGGGGTTCGAAAGCTGGAACCCGACTGCCCCACACGCCCACGCAGGACTCACCCAGGGGAACTGGCGGGCGTTGCAATGTGATAGGGAGCTCAGGCTGTGGTAAGCCACTTCCCCAGCCAGGCATGCCTCAGTGCAAATGTCCTGCCCCCAGCGCCCCCGGATGTTAAACCCAGGGGCTCTTTGCTCAAGCCCCTCACCTGCTCTAAACTGGCATAGCAGCAGGAGCAGAGGGGCCCAGCCCGTTGAAGGCTAAACCCAGCACCTTCAATCGCACCTGGGAATACCTGGAAAGCCAGTGGAGATCATGGAGCAGAGGCACAAAGTTCCTTTCAAGAGAGACGCTCCCTGCAGGGAGGTACCTGCGCGGGAAAGTGCCCTGAGAGAGCCCAGACTAAATACCCGCTCCCCTGGGACAGGCCTCCAGCAGAATTGCTCGGAAGTCAAAGCTTCCCCTCCCGGCGGAGTTTCAAGGTAGAATCCCCCCCGTCACAGCTTCCTCATCACCCATTGCTCAGAGGATTCTGAAGGGAAGCCGTCTATAAATCAGACTGCCACAGAGTATTTTAATACCACGAGAAACTGCCCCCATCCCCCGCTGCTTGTGATTAACCCTGCCAGGCGCAGATCCGAGAAGGGCTCATGCCTGGAATGCTGCCTCGGGGAAAACACAAGCAAGGGCTCGCTAAGGACTCGCTCTTTCCCCCACAAGCGTCTCCTGCTCCTATAGGGCTGGTTCCTGAGCGTTCTGCCTCTGAGCCCACAAGGACAAACACCAGGATCACCTGCTTAACGGTGTCCTTGGAGTGGGGTCACCGTGCTCTGTACCCTGCGGGACTGAGCCCGTGGGGAGAGCCCAGGAAAGCCAAGACTTTGTTCACTGACTTGGGGTTCTTAGCCCACTGTCTCTTGGTGGTGCGTGTCCACACACGCTCTGTCTGAAATACAAACGATCTCAGACACACAGAGAGAGACAAATTCCTGGCCCCAGGTCCCTTGCTGGGACTGGGACACCTGACCCTACTTTAACCCCTCTACCGTGACACCTCGTAACTCTCCGACCGGCTGTGTTCTCCGCGTGGTGACGGGTAGAATTGCCAGCTCTTTAGGGCAGGGCCTGGGCTTCCTTATGTGTTTGTCAGCACCCAGTGCATCGCGGGTGCAGCCTGAAACTAACCCTAACCGGCACTCTCTAGTTTGCCCCGTTTGCAGTGTTAGTATAATTATTAATCATGGAATTAATCAAAGGATCCCTCCCCAGCGACGAGCGTTCCAACATCAGAGAGAACATTCTATCCATGTAGTTTCATCCCTGTCCTTTACGGCATTTGATTTCTCTGGGAAGAATGGCCGAAGTCTTGCTCCATCATAGAAAATGAAAGTACAGGACTTTGCTTTCATACAGCAAAGGGCTTATCAATATGATGGATACGTGCGACGTGGGAGCCAAGACGAAAGCTCTGCTGACTGTAATGCAGCCTTGTCAAGCCCATTAGTCAGTGGCAGAGTCAGGATTTATTTTATATTATTTTATTTTGCACAAACCCATAAGCTCAGAGCTTGTGCTCCAGGAGGGCTTGCTTTGCTTAGGTGCTTCCCTCCCTGGGTAGCGCTGCGTCCAGCCTATGGGCGAGAAGAGAGGTTCTTATAGCTGAGACTTGTTGGCACATGTTCTAGCTCCTGCCAGGAAATTCTCCCCGCCAGCCCCTGAACTCCCCTGAACGCAGGCACAGGTGCGATAGCTCAGTGGTTTGAGCATGGGCCTGCTAAACCCAGGGTTGTGAGTTCAATCCTTGAGGGGGCCATTTAGGGATCTGGGGCAAAAATCTGTCTGGGGATTGGTCCTGCTTTGAGCAGGGGGTTGGACTAGATACTTCCTGAGGTCCCTTCCAACCCTGAGGTTCGATGAGTAGCAGAGGCTGGGGAGAACTGCCTACTAGTGGATGAATGAAGAGCCAGTATCCCCCTGCACATGGTGGAAGGGGCCTGGCTGAGTGGGTTTTGTCTGACATCCCCCTTCCAAGCAGAGATGCCAGGAGCCTCTGATGGGGCCCTGCACTTGTACAGCAATCACGTTGAAAGGCTTTGGCAGATCGATCCTCGCTGGGATGCAGAATAGGGGAGCTGGCCTGAGCCAGCACGACTTGCCATGGAGCTCGCTGCCTGGCCACAATCCCAGTGAAAATACTTCTGGGAGCAAGGGAAGGGAACTGCATAGGGGATGGGGACGTATAAAAATGGGCTGGGACTGTTAAGGCCCATGGAGCACCATGAAATCCTTGCTAGACTAGACGTTCTGCACCTGCCTAGTTTAGTGACATGTTCCCAATTGGCTGTGCAGAGGAATGAACGTGTCTAGAACTGCACAGCATTCTGTCCCGATGCGCTGGGCCCTGCACCCGTATGGCTGCAGGATCCCGACTGACGCATGTTCCAACCTACCAGTTTCCTGTTCAAACTGTCGTGTTTCTACGTCCTGCCACTGAGCCCACAATTGCAAGAGATACCAAAAAACGATTGGGCCATCAAAGGAAACTTGAAAACTGTCTATGAATATCCCTTATGAAAGCACGGGTAGCAGCGCCTAGGTATTAATTATAGGGTGCCCAGAGAAGTTCAAAACTGCGGCGGCTTGCTGCGCACTCAGTGTCTTGCGTTATTCGCTTTGGGAATTCGCATGACAATTCGCAGGGCTGTAAACATCTCTTACTGGTACTATCACACGAACAGCAAGATGGAAGGTGAACTGACGTTCACAAGGAATGACTCAGAGGTGAATGTTAGCAAGAGCATGTGATTCTGCAGGAAGAGCATGTCAGCTGGGCTGTGTATTTACTACAGCTGGTCAAAATCCAGCCCGTGGCTGGGCGGGAATTTTCCCCCCCAAAATTTATTAATTTTTTTTTGTTTTTAAAATGCAATGTTGCCACTGGAAAAGATGCGGGGCAGGGAGGGAAAGAGGCGAGAATGGGGGGGAAATTGTGTGTGTGTGTGTGGATCTTTGTCAAAAAAAGTTCAGTGGGGGGTGGCACCAGTACCAGTATTACCAGTGTTTAGTTTTTTAAAAACCATATAAATAAATATTTGACTGTGTTGGTTTAAGCCCTTTTCAGCCTCAAGAGCAGGCGCCGCTTGTGCTGCTACTTGCACAGACTTTGCAGAACCAGAGGTGCTCAGATCTTGCTGAGCACTTGAGAGACATGCGGCTACCTAGTGTGCTTAAAATTCAACATGTGCTGAAGTGCTCTACTGAATCAGGGCCTAAATTAGCAAGTCAGATCATAGTAGCAGTGCTGTAAATATCTAAAAAACGTGGCGTGCCAGTCGTCTTTTCTATCTGATTTTATTCAGGTTCTTAATGATTGTTAATTGGCCTTTTGTTGTTCCATTGATAGTGTTTGGGACACTTAAGGGCTGATTAGGGTGACTAGAAGTCCTGATTTTATAGGGCCAGTCCCGATATTTGGGGCTTTGTCTAATATACACGCCTATTACCCCCCCCGTCCCGATTTGTCACACTTGCTATCTGGTCACCTGATCCAGTCAATCCAAGTGAGGTTAAGAGACTTGAATGAATAATGAATATATGGAGATATACCTATCTCATAGAGCTGGAAGGGACCCCGAAGGGTCATCGAGTCCAGCCCCCTGCCTTCACTAGCAGGACCAATTTTGCCCCAGATCCCTAAATGGCCCCCTCAAGGATTGAACTCACAACCCTGGGTTTAGCAGGCCAATGCTCAAACCACTGAGCTATCCCTCCCACCCCTTCTCAAGTCAGTAAGCGTTACAGATCAAACCTTTAGTGTATCAAACTTATTAAGGTTCTGATCCCGCAACTAATAACATGCGGGTGGCCCGCTGTGCCCACAGAGAGTAAGCGGGTGCACAGTCTGCCCGCATGCTATCAACTGCAGGATCTGAGCTTTACGGTATTCGGTATTTTACGATGCATTTGCCAAACAAAACAGAGTGTGGTAAGCATGCATTATTGCTCACGCTAAGTGACTCTGAAGCAAGACTGGCTTTGGCTGTGTTTCTCTGTTAACCACATTCGTCCTCTGAGTACGGCAAGGTTGGGGATATGCTATTACTCATTGACTGCATGTTCTTGCTCAGCCCTCTGTTAAACTCATTGCTCCACTGTGTGATTGACAGATCTTAATAAGTAATAACATTCAGACTTGGCCACTGTGGCCTAAATGAGTTCTATTATGGCCCACTCGATTTTCTCCTCTCCTGTTAGAAGCTCATTTCTGTGCAAATATCCCTGTTCTTTATATAGACAAATTGCACATTATGGTTTATTTCAAGGAAACGATACATGCACAGTACCCAGTGAGCCAAATTCCTTCCTCTTGTAACGCCACTGAAGTCAGTGGAATTATATCCACCTGCTTTCTTATGGTCTTGGTATAAGTTACGTAATATGTGTAACCATTCAGAGAACTCAGTCGACTGGGGTTAGAGCAAAGGATCTGAACTGAGTGTCAACGTATACGAGCAGTGAGTTCAGGGAACATTTCTGTCCCTCAGTGAATGCAACTGGAAAAAGGAGTGAAGAACAGGTCTCAGGGCTGAGATGGACTTTCCTAATTAACTAAATTACAAAACCACACTTCTCTAACGGGGATGTGCTGGCAAGAATTAGACATACAAAGTCCACTCCCACGATATCAAGGGAGTTGTGGGCGAGCTGGGCTGGATCCACTGAAGTTCTGTGAGCGCTGCTGGGGGAACTGCCAAAGGGTCAGAGTTCAGGTTCCATTCAAATAAACACGCCAAAATTCAGCGAGGGGCCCGAAGCTTATTTGAGCCTCTTGCATGTTCACATTTGGGCTGAATGTCTTCTACAAAGAGGCTTTCTGATGCGTTCCTCAGGGCTCCTTTCTTTCTTGGAGTGGGAAGCTCTTCAGAAAGGCTGTTTGCATAAGATGTTCAGAACAAGTTTGAAAAGTCAAGAGGATCAAACCAGTTCTCTGTGAGGCTTGAATCACCATGGAAACAGCAGGCTCAGAGTTAGGGTTGCCAACTTTCTAACCACACAAAACTGAACACCCTAACCCCGCCCCTTCCACGAGGGAATCTCTACAGAAAGGGTAAAGCTCATCTGCGCAGGAGACCACTGCCTTGGAGACAGGCCCCAAGCTGTGGAATGAAACCCCGGGAGCAACAAAGGACCACCACAGACCTTCCCTCCTTCCACTGCAAGTGCAGGGGCATTTCGTTGACCTGCCGCCTTTAACATAAACACAGAGCAATGTGTGCGTGTGTAGATATTATCCAAAAACTCCAAACCAAAACACACCTTCCGCGGGGGAGAATAGAGAGAACGAACATGGGACTGGTGTTAGTCGTGTTGCTTTGTCCATGGCTAGAAGGCGCTCAGACGCTGCGGTGATGAGGGTGGTATAAGAACCTCTATAGAATAGAGTCCAATACAGAATTTCATTCCTGATGTGAATATCGCTGTCTGTAACTATTAACTGCAATTAGGCCAAAGGAGAAGTGAGAAGGAGGCAGTTACCTTGCCCCCCCCCCACTGCCATTTGTGGGGTTCACTGCACATGTTGGGAACCAGAAATTAAAATGTAAATTATTTGTATGATTTGAAGTTGAGTCTGACAAGCAGCTGCTGGTCTCTGTGCTGTCTGCAGCATTCATCATCTCCGCATCAACCTGCGTCATGGTGTCCAACAAGCCACCAACAAGACTATTCATCCTGCCTTGCTTTCCCTTGTTCATTTTCCCCCCCCCCCCTTAGTTTGTTACGTTGTTCAGTAGCCTGCCACTCCTGCCTGCTCCAACTGGAAACACAAGAGAAGCTCCGTGGCTTCCTCTTGCACTTAACATACCGTACAAATTGTTTGCTCAACTTTGGCAGCTTGCCTCAGAGGAATTTTTGTCATTTGAAGGTTTTAAATCGGCTATTTGAGCCACTCACAATTGTAAATAATAGGCTATTAGTTTATAAGCGGCATGCTTGTTGGCATTTCAAAATTCTCCGAGGGATTGCCCTGTCTTTGAAACCCTTTAATGCTTATAAAATAGAACATTTAAAAAATGCGCCCCAGGAAAATTCATTTATAGCAAATCAGTGAAATGAATAGACATTTTGGGCCACATGTTAGTCATTTTCGTGTTATTGCTTTAGCATGTCTTCACTGGAGTAAGTCAATGTTGGAGGCCATTCATGCCAGCTCTACACCTGGGTCAAGCTGGAAGGAAACAGAGCTTGAGCTTTCATCTTCTCTGTCTTCTGTTATGCCTGGAACCAAGGCTTGGCCCCAGATCAGACAGAAGGGTGAGCTGAAAACCATCAGTGTAGCTGGTTTTTAGAGGAAGTCGTTAGAGCCTTATCAAGTTTATGTACTGGCAAAAGCAGGAAACCATCTCCTATAACGTGGCATGGCTGAACAGAAGCTGGGCCAAAAACTAAATAACAACATCTCTGGGTTTATGGTTAATTGTTCACTCCAGATCAATGGGTAAAAGGTGATTTGAGCCACCTTGTAATTACCAGGCTGATGTGATTAGGCTTTAGTGCGAGATGCGGAAGGCTGCAAAGGGGCCGACGTGTGCATGGAAACATGTTTGAGTTTCCAATGTGGAGATCTTGCTTTTCTCTCCTCGTTATTGGTTAGCTGCTAATCTTCCAGACAGCCAGCGTTTTCGTGTAGCTTTGAGAGAAACCAAATTACAGCTCAGCATTGCTAAGAGGGTTTCTTCTATCCGATTTGTCGTTCACTTTCTGGTACTCATATATAGTGGAAATAATTTCCAATAAAAATGCCAAGCGAGTGCATTTCTATGGGATTTTTGGCTTATTTTAAATTAATTGCAGATTCATTTTGCAGCAAATGTCTGGCATTTATTTTTTATTCATGTTGAGAAAACATTCGGTTTCTGCCAATAACTGGAAGGAAAAAAGTTGCTGCTCCTAAGAATTTCCTAAATGAAGTGGACATTGGTACATGGCTTAAATTTTTCTGCTCCCTGGCTTCAGGCACGGCTTCGATTAAAATAAACAATATTCATCTGGAGGCCGTGTTTATGCTCTCTGAGCTATGGGAGAGGGGACCTACTGAATGATGTTACTTGGAGTATCTGGCTGGCCTTTAATAATTGAATAACTGGGCTGGCTTTGCTTGATCAATAAGTAGCCGGGAGCAAAGTATGTTTTGGAGATGCAAACTCTTCTTTCTAGAACAGGAATGGATCACTCGCTGAGCTCCATCCATTGTTTTGAGCATGCTAAAGTCCAAACCCATTGGACGACAGGCTCCATGAAGCAGGGCTTTGGTCCTATTTGTTGACTTTATGTTCCCTCCACCTCTTGTAAAGCATCATGCACATAATGATAATTTAAAACACAGAAAAAACGAACATGCCCTCTGCTGGCCCAGGGTGCACATGAGGGATGGCGCACAAATGAATTCCAAACTCAGCACCCTTGATTTCCAAATGGCCATAAGACCCTGATCATCGCTGGATGCCTGCAGCTTGTTCCTGGGGGCAGATTTTACTGGTGCTCAGAAAAGCAGAGGCACATGGAATACAGCTATTAGCACAGAATGTGCTAAAAACTGTAAAATCATTTTCATGCTTTTGAATAGTTTTCAGCTTTACCTTTCCCCCCCATCCTGACAGCGCTGTTGTTGAGCACACACTGGTCTCTGCTGGGTAACACAGAAACCACCAGGCCAGAGGGGCTTGAACTGAAGCCCAGTGAAGTCCCTGGAAACAGTCCCACTGACTTCATTTGGCTTTTGCTCAGCCCCATGGGATCGTGGGTTGGCAAGAAGGAGATCTCTTCCCATCTTATCTGAAAATCTTCATCATGTCTCTGTGCATGGGAAGTGGGCAGGGACCCAGCTATCCAAGTGTCTCACCAGTCTCACAGCACCCGGTTCTCCTGCCTGAACAGGGCCTCTAGCTTTTCCGTAATTCTGGGGCCACCATTTTGTTCTACTTCCTCATCACCATGCCAACCCTTGCCCCTCACTAGAGCTTGTCCTATGAAAACTGCAGCAACGTCCTACTCTAACTACAGGGAAACAGCTCAGTATCGCAGCTACCACAGGCTGGTAATGGTTGATAAAAGATGACTTCAGTAGTGACTGTGGTACGAGTGAAACGGCTGCCTGGCTAGTGAACCAGCTAGTGACAGGGAAAGGGGGGATACCATGCCTGAGTTCTGTCAGTCTTAAAATCTCTCTGCCTTTGTGATGGGGATGCCTACCATGCACAGGTGCTGATAGGACTATTGTGTGCCAGAGAGGCCAATTATCTCACCCGGTTGCACCTGGAGGATGGGCCAAGCCTAATTAGTGATGAAACCTAGCCGGGGAGGGGCTGGGCGGTGCTATTTTAATATAATATATGGAGATATACCTATCTCATAGAGCTGTAAGGGACCCCAAAGGGTCATTGAGTCCAGCCCCCTGCCTTCACTAGCAGGACCCCCAGATCCCTAAGTGGTCCCCTCAAGGATTGAACTCACAACCCTGGGTTTAGCAGGCCAATGCGCAAACCACTGAGCTATCCCTCCCCTCTATGAACAGAGGAATGTTAGCGCAGAAGGAGCTGCAGGGAGGAACTTTGCAGTTACTCTCCTGGTGGTAGGGAGCGAAGAGACCTGTAGGGAGCACTGGGCTGGGAAGAGAGGGAGGCAGACCAGACAGCGGGACCGGACGTTTATTTCTGTTGGAATTTCTGTTACCATGGAAGGGATGTGTCCTGGCCGGAGGGCCAAGTCACGAGACGAAAGCGAGACCGCGGCAGGGCCAGAGCAGCTCTTGGCCGGGGGGGCTAGCCACGGACACTTGCTAGGCCAGGCCCAGCCGCGAGGGGGTGCACTCTTCTACTGCTTAACTGGCCTCGGGATTGCGTGATGCTCCCGACTCCCTCGTCAAACGGCTGAACCTGGATGCCAGGAAAAGCGGGCAGGGAAAGGAAAGGCTGAAAGCTGCATGGTAGTACCAGGGGGGTGACGACAATCACATTTTGGAGGCTGGGGCTTTATTGCGCGGGTGCTTCGGGCTGTAGAGTGTCCAAAGGACCAACCCTGACATGAGCCAGCCTTGGACCATCAGCTCTTGTCCCTAGCCCCTGCCTGGCAGTCACAGCTCTTCATTCCCGGATACAGTCAGCACCAGGCTTCCTCAGTGGTCACGGGACTCGCTCCCAGAGGGGGCCTGTGCTCTGCTTCGCTGGCGGACGGGGGGCGCGGGGGAAGGGCCTGCCCTGCCCTTGATTGTTTATGGGCCCTGCCCTCATATTTGTGTCTCCGTTGCCCCTGTCCTCCTCATCTGTGCGATGGTTTGAGAAGGGGTCCCATGTCGCAGCCGCGCGGATCCTGCGTTTCCCATAGCGCCATGAGCCCCTGGTCTCGTCAGTCTGTGCTTGGGGCTGGTTTGCTTGGTTCTTTGGCTGGATTTAGTGATGTGTCCTTTGCCCTCTCCTGGACGGCCCGGCACAGCTTTGTGATGGGCCCCTTCCAATGGGGTGAATAATTCAATCCATGCGCGGGGTGCAGTCATCACCCCCTGCCCAGAAGTGCCCGGCAGTGGGGGAGGGAGGTTAGCAGCTCGTCCTCGTAGAGCGAGTGTAGACGGCCAATGCCGCACGGTTTCTTTAGAGTTTGATGGCCCTTCCCGTCCCCACAACCTCCCTCTACTGCCAAAAACAGTCGAGACACAATGGTGATTTGTTCACTCACGCTCCTTAGACACAAAAAAGGAAGGAGGATAAAGAGAAGCGAAGCCACACAGACAGGGCACCCAAATTACAGAGTGGCCTCCTTTGCCTTTAATGGGCCAAAGAGAGAGGCCCTGAAGTTGGCAGCAAAGCCCCACTTACTCCTCTACCCATCCCTATTTATTGCCCTACTCCTTGGCTTTCCTGTGTCCTGGGCCCCTCAACGGTTTAAAGGGAAGAAATACCTCCAATCTGTGAATCTCAGGATAGGTTTGCTCCAAATTCTGCTCTCGATTATCAGCCCATTGGGGCAGGACGCATGGGCAGACAGAACAAAGTACTAGAGCTGAGCACAATTTGAATTTCTGTCCCGTGAGAAATTCTGACATT
This sequence comes from Platysternon megacephalum, assembly GCA_003942145.1. Taxonomy (NCBI): domain Eukaryota; kingdom Metazoa; phylum Chordata; order Testudines; family Platysternidae; genus Platysternon; species Platysternon megacephalum. The sequence goes on from QXTE01000140.1 coordinate 2,583,854, forward strand.
TCAACCTTTTTTAAGTCCCGAATTGGAACAAAAAGTTGAAACTTTGAAAATTCCAAGACTCCAGAAATGTCAAAATGTTTCATTTCCGTTTACTGAACTCATCCGAAATCCTTCGTTTAGACTCTAAACTGCATTGTCCCATAGTGGTGCATTGCCTCATGGAAGCTGTAGTTCAGGAGCCTGATGCCCCCACTGTCTCCTATGGGCCAGGAACCCTGACACACTACATCTCCTAGGATGCCCCCAGTCATGCTACACCCATGATGCACCACGCAGAGCTTGGTCAGAGGGAAATCCCCAATGCATTATGGGAGATGTAGTCCTCCAGAGAGCTTGGCCAATTCAAGAGAACAGGGGCCCAAAGTACAACTCCCATAAGGCAATGTTCTGAGAGGAAAGTGCCGTTTAATATTTTATTGCATTGATTCAAAACTAAGTGTTTTGGATCAGTTCAACAAAATGAAATATTCCAATTGATTTTGAAAAAAACCCCTGATATGAAATAATTTCAAGAGAAAATTGAAAAGTTTCAGCAAAATTGAGATTGGAATTTTCCACAGGGGGGAAACAATTTTATGGAAACTACCCTTTCGGTTGGAAATCATCACGATGGAAAATTCCCAACCAGCTCTTCCCAGCCTGCTGTGGTCAACTTAGTCTGCTGGTTCAGTGAATGTTCAGGCCAATGCTTATTGCGATTGTCAGGGTGAGCCATCCACAGAATACGTGTGCACCGTGTTTCAATACCTACCCAGGGTTCTTCTGAGACAGGTGCCTCTGAATTACCACGGTGAATGCACTATGCAGCAGTGGTTCTCAAACTAGGGCCGCCGCTTGTTCAGGGAAAGCCCCTGGTGGGCCGGGCAGGTTTGTTTACCTGCCGCGTCTGCAGGTCCGGCCGATCGTGGCTCCCACTGGCCGCGGTTCGCCGCTCCAGGCCAATGGGAGCTGCTGGAAGCGGCGCGGGCTGAGGGACGTGCTGGCCGCTGCTTCTTGCAGCTCCCATTGGCCTGGAGCGGCGAACCGCGGCCAGTGGGAGCTGCGATCTGCCGAACCTGTGGACGCGGCAGGTAAACAAACCGGCCCGGCCCGCCAGGGGCTTTCCCTGAACAAGCAGCAGCCCTAGCTTGAGAACCACTGCTATACAGGAGACCTGGTGACGGTCTCTGAGAACTCCATGAATTGGCAGGTTCCCCTCTACTGGCGTTGCTCATGCCTCATCACTCGGATGGGGATCTTTAAGCCCTGATCTTGCAAGTCTTTACATGTGTGCTTAATTGAAACCACTTGAGTAGTTCCACTGACGTCAAGCAATGAAAGCGAATGATTCTCATGTGGGTGAAGTTAAGCATGTGTGTAAGTTCTTGTAGGATCAGGCCCTTAGGCTGTAACATGTTCACTTTTCGGTGGACCTAATGTTGTTTTTAACTTCATACACCTTGAAGGGTGGAGAGGAAGGCAAGTCCAGTGGTTAGGGTACTAGGGAAACCTAGGTTCAGTTCCCAGGTCCACCACGTTCTTTCCTGTATGACCTTGGGCAAGTCATTTAGTCTCTCTTCGTGCTTCGGTTCCCTATCTGTATAATGGGGACAACTGCCCTGCCTCACAGGGATGTTGGGAGGAGAAAGACATTAAAGCTTATGAGGTGCTGAGGTACGAACGAGATGGGGGTCATGGAAGTACAGGACATCGTTTGCTGCTATCATCAGCTTAATTGGGATGCTGGCTTTAAAATCTGTGCTCAAAATGTTTGTTCTGCCTCACCTGATCGAACAAAACTTAGTGATTTGGGGTTTTGTAGATTTGCCTATCTAATAATGTATCTATTTGAAATCAGTATGTTGATTTTCTTCCATAGTGATCACGGTTCTACTTGGAATTATTATTATGTTTAATTCTGCCAGGCTTAACGAAAATATTAAAAGAACCAACCGTCCCGTCCCCCTGCAACCTCAAACCTTTAATTTTTCCAGTGCAAATACTGAAGTGAACAACGGGGCCATTGAAAGTGGGGGTGAGTACAGCCAGCAGGTGGCACTATGGACATGAGCAAAAGCCACCTCTTACACAGTTGTACAACACTGATCGAATCTAGGTGGTGAATTGGGTGAACAACGTGCTTAGCTGGAAGTAAGAAATAATCATCATCATAAAACTAAGAGTAACATCAGGCAGTACTTGGGGGGGAAAAAAAGGCTGTAATGAAAGAGATTTCAAAGGGAATGATTACAGAAAACCCCTGCCTGAGAACGTTACAATTTAACAGGGGGGGGAGTAGAAATAACAATCAGATGTGGAAGAAACATTCATTTTAATAAGGCCCTTTAGAGAGTCATTGCTCTTGGGGCGGGTTGGTGGGGTTACTTTGCTCACAGTGTCTCCTCGAGGCCCAGCCGGAGACCAGGGCTCCATTGTGCACATACACAGTCCCTGCCCCGAAGAGTTTCCTGGTTTGTAGGCAGGACAGAGCAAAGAAGGGAGGGGGAAGGGGGCAAAGAGCAGCGAGTGACTTGCTGAAAGTCACACAGCAGATCCAGGGCTGGAAGGCAGGCCTCTGAGGCCTTGTCCATTGCCCCACCCACTAATCCATACCGTCTCTCAGGGCAAGCGGTATCCTCTTGCATGTAAGTTCAATACCTGCTTTGTTTGCCAGGGCTGCTCACCTAGCTTTGGAAGCATGAGCCATACACAACCGTTTGGGCGGGGTTTAGTGTGACGCTCTAAGAAGCCCCAATAGCACCTTACAAGAGGGCATGTGATAACGAGAGAGACACGCTGTTTCCTTCGTTCTCTTCATCCATTCCAGAGCTTCACCATGCACCAAGCCGTTTGCCAGCTCTCCGCTCTCTGATATTTTACTTGTTCCAGAACATATGTCTCCTAGCTCTGAATATCCTTGAAGTCACTTGATTAATTGCTCAGTTTGGGAGCACTTAACACATTTCAGGACATCAGCTGCCTCAAAGTTTAGTTACAAAAATAGAAAACGAGCAGACAGACTTTCTTCAAATTAATTGTTTTCACTAAAAAGCAAAGGCTGGATAGAGACATCCAGTGCAATTACCACGGTTTAACATTAGCTGCAAGGCAGAAATGAATTTAACCTTGTCATGGCAAAAGAATCTCCAAGTGTATTAACTGTTCTTTTTCCCGTTCAAAATATTTTTAGTTGAGAAAGACCTGAGGTCAGTAACAGGATCTATAGAAAAAACTAGGTACAAACAAAAATGCCTGATGTGACACTGTACTTCCAATATGGGTCTAGGCTGGGTACGGCTTGGCTGTACTGACGCCAGTGGGATTACTCTGCTGCGTACAGGCAACCCTTAAGTGTGTGATCAGCATGGTCTAGCCCATAGGTCTTAGTTGCCCAGGACAAGGGGTGATGTCCAAACAGTTCCCTTTCACAGCAACTTTTGAGGGTTTAAAATGGTTTTTGTTCCACAATGGCATAAAATCGAAACCTTTCAAGTGTTTTCACAAAAGTGAAATTGCATCAAAATGCCCATTTTCAGATTAAAACCTGAACATTTCAATTCAGCAAGAGTCACAGGTGGATGACCCAAGTTCAAGGCCCCACTCTACCTGATTCAGGGTTTTCCATTCCAGACTACTGACTCAAGCAGAGCAGGGTCTTGAACCCGTGGCATTCAGAGCCCAAGCCAGTGCCCCTAAGCGGCTATGGACTGTATCTCTAGCTTGTTTGACCGCTTTCCTGCTGAAAATTTGGTCAAAACTGATACATCGCCACACAAACATTTGGGCTTTGACAAAACAGCATATTTTGGTGACATTTCATTGAAAATGATCTGACCAGCTCTGGTCCAGATCTCCTTGTCTTTCAGATGAGGTAAAATTTTCTCCAGTTTTCCAAATTACCCACCCTCTGCCATTTCCTGCTCTTCCTGAAATCATGGGCAACGCCTCCTTTGAAGGAGCAGGGCCCAAATGGCTACATACAGTCTTTTGGAAGAGCCACTCATTGGGCTGATCCAGACCTGTAGAGTTAAGCAACTAGGGCAGACTTGGCTGCCTTAGTCCAACCATATTTGTTGACAATGCTCCAGTGTGTCTTGGCTTTGTCGTACGTATGATGTTAATTCCACTGCATACACTGATCAAATCAGATGAGGGGCTAAGGTGACGGTGAGTGACTTTTATCTTGTTTTGCAATGGCTTACAGACGGGATTTATTTGCTGTAGAATAACCAGCTGCTTACTGACTGGGGACATCTTCTTCAACTTTGGCTCATGGCTTTACAGAGGTGGCTAATGGTGAATCCAGATGGACCTGACAGCCTATTTGGATAGCGTCTGGCAAGCAAAGATGGAGGCGGAGCTATAGTGGCGAAAGTGGAGGCAGGCTTTCCCTCTTCTCTTGCTTACAGGGCCGGTATTTTTAAGATCAAAAGCTTTTCACATTTGGTCTCCAAAATTGAAGAAGCTAAAATGTTTCCACTGCAGACATTAGAGAATCTGGCTCCGGCTCCTGCCGTCTATCCCCACAACGAGCTTTTGGCGCATTCTCTTCATAACTTTGCAGCTTACAGAAATAAAACTTAGATTAAAACCAGTCCAGCAGCCTGGAGGTTTGAATGAGCTCTTTTACGATGTGCTGCCAAAGGGAGACTTACTCAGGAGTGTGTATTAGAGAGCAACGTGTCTCCAAAAAGAGCCACAGTTTTCAAAGCCATGGAAATTTCACAGCACTGACAAAGGCACCTTGAGTTAAGAGTCCTCCACGCCCTTCTCAGTCGCAGGGGTGCCTGTCGTCTTGCCCTGGTGCTCAAGTCAGTAGTTTTCCACCTCGTTCAATAGATTCTGATGTTCTTGCCTTGAGTGGGGTTTGCTGACTGGGAGCCGCCCTCCAGTCTCCTTGCCTCTCCTCAGATGTACACTAATATTTTGACATTCTTGGCTTCCCGTTAGCACAGATTCCATCAAGTTCTCCTGTATCGGCATCGCCAAAGGGCAAGGTGCTCAGTCAAACTTTAGCAATTCCAGTTCTCGGCAACAGGCTTTGCCAACAACTGGCTTCTGAAAGTCCTGGCCCCCAAGAAAGATACTGATGAGCTCTTACCAGGAGTCATCAGAGCTGGCCTGCTTTTAGAGATGGCCTCGGGGGTGGGGAGGTGGCATAGTCTCAAAGCAAGGGTGTGCAATGAGTCTGGGCACACGTCTGCATGCGTGGAAGGCTGAAGGTGCAGAAGGGTCCCATATGAGGAGAGATTAAAGAGGCTAGGACTTTTCAGCTTGGAAAAGAGGAGACTAAGGGGGGGATATGATAGAGGTATATAAAATCATGAGTGATGTGGATAAAGTAGATAAGGAAAAGTTATTTACTTATTCCCATAATACAAGAACTAGGGGTCACCAAATGAAATTAATAGGCAGCAGGTTTAAAACAAATAAAAGGAAGGTCTTCTTCACACAGCGCACAGTCAACTTGTGGAACTCCTTGCCTGAGGAGGTTGTGAAGGCTAGGACTATAACAGCGTTTAAAAGAGAACTGGATAAATTCATGGAGGTTAAGTCCACTAATGGCTATTAGCCAGGATGGGTAAGGAATGGTGTCCCTAGCCTCTGTTTGTCAGAGGGTAGAGATGGATGGCAGGAAAGAGATCACTTGATCATTGCCTGTTAGATTCACTCCCTCTGGGGCACCTGGCATTAGCCACTGTCAGTAGACAGGACACTGGGCTGGATGGACCTTTGGTCTGACCCGGTACGGCCGTTCTTATGTTCTAATGTTCTTATGTTAAGGGTAAGATGCTGCATTCAAGAATTAATTTGTTTGGCCGCAGTTAGGCTAAACAGTTAAGCACCTGCTAGCATGCAACAGGGGACCAGGGCAAATCTGCTGAGCCAGGGTCTTTATTATGAACTGCAGCATCAGTTGTTTTAGCATGACTAGAAGTGAGGGACAGTTACAGTGCCCGGTTCCATGGCCTATTGGTGATGGAAGGGCAAACTGTCTGAGATGCTGGCAAACCACCTTCGTGGTGTGATCCTCCCACGGTCCTGCGCCTTTCTGTTTCCTTGGTGGTGAATCCTTTGTGTCGTATGACTGGATGATTTCATGTTCACATTTAACGGAGCAGATGTCGCATTCCCCAACAGCAGTCCGGACTGGGCCAACTAGCTAGTGCCTCTAGTCTGAGACTCCTACTCGACCTGTTCTGTCCAAAGGTGACCGCTCTCTCAGAGAAGCCAAATGGCAGAAGCCCGTAGCTCCTGGCCAGATCCGCAGGAGATGTGCTGAGCTTGTCTTAGCTGGCAATCAGTCTCTGCACGTGCTTTGTCCGTGCTGCAATAGACAAGGCAGACTACGGAAGCCAGATTAGCACCTCTCTCCTTTACTCTGGGTGGCTTCGGCCTTGATTAGAGAGGGGCTTGACTCAATCTCCAGATCAGGGTCCAAACTTCCCCTCTCTCTAATCATGAATGTTACAGTCCTGCCTAGCGGACCCCATTGTTCCGGGCACTGCACATGGGCGTACCATGGATTTATATAGAGGCAAGATGATATTTTCTGTCTTCTTATCTGTCCCTTTCTTAATGATTCCCAACATCCTGTTTGCTTTTTTGACTGCCGCGGCACATTGAGTGGATGTTTTCAGAGAACTATCCACAATGACTCCAAGATCTCTTCCTTGAGTGGTAACAGCTAATTTAGACCCCATCATTTTACATGTAGAGTTGGGATTATGTTTTCCAATGTGCATGACTTTGCATTAATCAACATTGAATTTCATCTGCCATTTTCTTGCCCAGTCACCCAGTTTTATGAGAACCCTTTGCATAGGCACTGAGTTTCTAATCTGCCAGGGGGTACTCCCCTGGCTTCGCCCAGCCCCCAGCCCCACTCCACCCCTTCCCCCAAGGCCCCACCCCTGCCTTGCTTCTTCCCACCCCAGCTCTGCCCCACCCCGCCTCTTCCCCACCTCTTCCCGCCCCAGTCATGTGCCTACCCCGAGCACGCTGAGCCCTCGCTCCTCCCCCTCCTCCTGACGCCGCGAAATAGCTGATCCGCGGCAGGCTGTAGGCACTGGGAGGGAGGGGGAGGCGCTGATTGGCGGGGCCACTGGTGGGCAGGAGGTGCTGGGGGGAGGGGGAGGTTCTGGTAGGGGGCCAGCCCCGGAGCACCCATGGGGTCGGTGCCTATGACTTTGTAACTCTCCACGGTCAACTTTGGACTTAATTATCTTGAGTAACTTTGTATCATCCGCAAACTTTGCCATCTCACTGTTTACCTCTTTTTCCAGATCAAATATGAATATGTAGAACAGCACTGGTCCCAGTACAGATGCTTGGGGGAATCCTGCTATTTACTTTCCCTCAACTGTGAACACTGATGATTTATTCCTACCCTTTGTTTCCTATCTTTTAACCAGTTCCTGATCTAGGAAAGGACCTTCCCACTTATCCCATGACTGCTTATTTTGCTTAAGAGCCTTTGGTGAGGGACCTTGTCAAAGGCTTTCTGAAAATCTAAGTACACTAGATCCACTTGATCACCCTGGTCCACATGTTTGCTGACTCCCTCAAAGAATTCTAATAGATTGGCGAGGCATGATTTCCCTTTACAAAAGCTAAGCTTTTTACAGGAGCTGAGACTTTAAGGGTAGTTCACATTATCCCTGGTGTCCAGCTAGAACAATGCATTTCAGTTGTTGCCTTGTTAGAGCAAACTAGGTCTTCTTAACATTGCCTTCTGTCAGAAATAGCCACATTCACCTGGAGGCCAGTTCAACAGCTTCAATCTAGCCATCCGGATCAATTATTAATCAAACATTCCAACAGAGCACTTGGGCCAATGAGGCGGCTGGAGTTCTTGGCACTTATCTGCCTGGTTTTCTTCTTTGTCTGCTAGATGGCAACTCCCCACTGGGGAGTCTGGAACGGAGCTCGGGTTTGTGCCTCTTGGAAGTTGTTTTTGCTCAGGGCTCGGTTGGATGCTTGAAAGTTGGAACTTATTTCTGTGCTGTCATCTAGAGCCCCTGTTTTAAAATGGATCATTCCAAAAACGGGCAGCATTTCTCTGCATCTAAATCTGTGGCTGCCTCTCCGCTGCTCCTAGAGCTATCCTGCTGTTAGTACCTGAGGAGTCCCGGACCAGGCACTGGGTGCGCTGGCTGAGTGGCAGATTGTCTCTCTCCTCAAAGGCTACACTGAGCAGTGACAGCTCCCAGTGTGAACACTCTGACCCGGCACTAAGTGTGCGTTAGCTTAAACCACGGACTAGCCACACAAAGGCACCCTTGCTGCGGAGTAGGGCTGCTCACACCGGGAGTTAGTGCAGAATAGTTACTGTACTTTGCATTCACATGCTAGCTATTCCGCATTAACTTCCCCATGAAGTCTACCTGTAGACAAGCCCGTAGGATTTTATACAGCCATCCATCACAGCAGTATCTGAGCACCTTCCAGGTAAAATCAATAACACTGCCCCTGGAGAGAGCCCCGCAGCCTGCGATTCTGGGGAGTCATTGGAGTATTGCGTCCAGTTTTGGGCCCCCCACTACAAGAAGGATGTGGACAAATTGGAGACAGTCCAGCGGAGGGCAACGAAAATGATTAGGGGGCTGGAGCACATGACTTATGAGGAGAGGCTGAGGGAACTGGGATTGTTTAGTCTGCAGAAGAGAAGAATGAGGGGGGATTTGATAGCTGCTTTCAACTACCTGAAAGGGGGGTTCCAAAGAGGATGGAGCTCGGCTGTTCTCAGTGGTACCAGATGACAGAACAAGGAGCAATGGTCTCAAGTTGCAGTGGGGGAGGCCTAGGTTGGACATTAGGAAACACTATTTCACTAGGAGGGTGGTGAAGCACTGGAATGGGTTACCTAGGGAGGTGGTGGAATCTCCATCCTTAGAGGTTTTTAAGGCCCGGCTTGACAAAGCCCTGGCTGGGATGATTTAGTTGGGGTTGGTCCTGTTTTGAGCAGGGGGTTGGACTAGATACCTCCTGAGGTCTCTTCCAACCCTAATCTTCTCTGATTCTATGAAATGCTCAGTGAGACCGGAAGAGTCTGTGTTGAGAAGAGTGTACAAAGCCGTGGCCCACCCACTTCACAGCCAGGCCCACCCAAATCTGAGCAGGGGTGCAGTGCTGCAGCTGGAGCGTCACTCGGGCACCTGAAATGCAGGATGGAGCTCTGCACCCACCCTTCAGAAAGAGACACTCCAGCAGCTCTGCCTGGCCATTGTCTGAGCCGCCCCATGCGTGTGCCCAGCTCGGCAGGTGAAGCCCTGTGTCTGGGGGCACCAGGGCTAGGAAGAGGATTTGGCGTCAGGGAGAAGCTGAGCGAGCACCGCCTGTCATTGCCCGGCCACCTGAAAGTTGGGGCCCACCCACATTTCCACTCCTACCTAGTCCACGGGTACAAAGAGGCCTTGCTCTCCTCCCCTTGGAGGAGGTCATTGCATTAGGTGACTTCTTGCCAGGTGTCAGGGCAGCAAACACAGGCTCTCTTGACCCCACAGCTCACCTGGCTCAGGTAGTGTCTGAGGCACAAGGAGAGGGGACTGATAAATACCTCAAAGAAATGCCACAAGCAGGTTATTACCGTGCTCAGAGGCAGTCCCCAAAGACTGTCAGCAGCGCAGCACTGAAATCCTGTTATCCCAGAGGAGTAAATGCCCACGTGGATCAGGAAGTGCAGGCGAGCTGGCAAGAGGCCATGCCTTGCAGGGTCGGGGGAGAATAGAGCTGAGGGGAAAATTCTGGGGGAACCCCCAAAGTGGGTGTTTGCGGGGCGGTGGGGGGGCAGTGGCAGAAATGCTGATGGATTCTGGCTGTGTTTATCATTCTCGGATTCTTGAGCATATTCATCCACCCCTGTGATAAGGTGCAGATTTTACCATAAATAAACTGAAAGTTGAATTGAGAATAGAGCTAAAGCTCTCCCCTGCAAATCGCTAAGAAAAATATACTTGCCGGCTCCTTAAATAAGAAACAAAACTGGGAGGGAGAGAGAGAGAGAGGGTGCCACTTCCATCCCGCCTCCCCCTTTTCCCCCAAAAACAAGGTTTTCTGCCTACAAACAGGGAATCACTTCCTGACCCATCAAGTCCACAGTGCAGTTTAATTTCTGTCAGTGCTAATTGATGTGAAGCAACATTATTGCCAGATGAGGCTGTGAGATTCAAATGGGAGAAATGGGCCACCCACTGACCAAATATCATATTGCACTGACAACATTAAACCCAGAGCAAGCCGTAACCCAGGGAAGGAAAACCCAAGTCAAACCAGATTTCCACTCCCTCCCTCTCCTTGCGAAAGTGGAACCAGATGGCCTGTGGCTTTGATAATGAGAGAGGCTGATTACTGCAGATACCACTTAAATGAAATAACACACAGGGATGGGGTTAGAAGCAAAACCCAGAGGCATATAAATTTTGCCTTCTGGGGCCACTGGCATCTGAAACAGTCTTAATAAAAGCATTACCAAAAAAATCCAATTCCTAACTGAAATCAGGCCGCTCTCTTTGGACAGCAAACACAGCTGTGTTTCCCATCTGAAATCCAAAGAGCCATTTTAAGTGCACATGCAAATTTGTAATGGTGTTTCCTGCAAGTGAATGCACACTCACCAAGGGTAGGAGCATTTGGAAACTACATGCACAGCAGGGCTTCCTTTTGTTAAGAGTGTAGCAGTTGCACCCTTTGGCCCTCAGATGCAAGAAGACGTGTGCCAGTGGCCAGCTGCATGGGTGTGTCTGCATGCGATAGCCGCCATGTTGGCCAATACACCAGGGATTGAACTGGAGGCTTCGAAGGCTATAGCCTTCCGTTACTACACCTTGAGCTAAAGCCAAGGCTTGCTAATCAGGCCGATAACAGATGCAGCTTGGGCACAGAGAGGGCCCTATACCACACCCTTACCCGTGGGTTACACATGTCTCACTGCAGGATTAGTGCCTTAGGGTTCGATCCTGCAAGGTGCTGAGTGCCCTTAACTCCCAGTGATATTGCTGGTAGCTGAAGGTGTTGGGCCCTTAGGGAGATGCACCAGGTGTGTGTGCAGAGGTAGTTCTGGGCCCAATGCTGCAAACACTGACCTGCATCAGTAGCCGTCCTCCCACACTTCAATCCATGGGATTTAGCTGCATGTGGCGTTCTCATGTAATAGATGCATTTTTTAAAAACTGGTTTGCCAAATTTATAGGGTCATAATTTTGTGTTCAAACTTGGAGCAACCTGAAGATCTCATTGAGCGTTAACAATCAAGTTACCTTTGGAGAGTGTCCGTGCAGTATTTAAGTTCTGAATGTTGAGAACCACCAAACTGAAATGTTTTCCATTTTGCACTAAACTAACCCTGTCTAGCACGGGGTAGGGAGGCCTCTACATTCAGCACATGAGATTTCATCCAGCTAAAGCGCTGTGCTAGGTCCAGCTTTGCGTGGAGGGGCGACTGGGCCTTTTATGGTGACACTGGCTCTGTCATGATAAGAGACAGCACCGCCCCTGCTGTTGTCAGCAGCTGGTACCTTCCTAATGCTGAGGGGAAGCAGATGCTGCTGCTGTATGTGGGATCATCCCTATATAAGCAGCATGGTCCACAGCAAATCACAAATTCCTTCTATGCTCCTGCAGGAAGTTCTCCTTTACCCAAAGTGGCCACTAAGAGCATGAAGCCGTGCCCTCCATCATTACAGTTGTCGCTCAGGTCGCAAAAATGCTCTCCCATTTCAGCAGAGTTGTCTGGGAACCCTTGCGAATGGGTGGGACCAGATTTGTCTTTTTCACTTTGAAATTATGTTGGCTCCCCCCGTCCCCCCCCGACCAAGCTTTCTTGCAGCCTAGGAGGCTTTGGCAAAGGGCTCGGAAAGGAAATATCCTTGTGGCGTAGGCAGCGGGCACAAGGAACAGTAACTAGTTAGGAAACTGAGATGCCAAGCTCATGCCAGATGGATTCCGGTGATTAGCTTGTTTTGGGACTGTGACGCATGGCCAGAAAGGGTTAACCATCCTGCAGGATAAATGACCCAAATTCAACCCTTAAAGATATATTGGTAGATAATGTTTGTGATTTTGTGTGTTTACATATATACTGGTAGAGGTTAACAATGTAATCAAACAGTCCGTGTCTATGCTGTATTTTGTTAATTCAGAGATCAAAAGGACATATTAATCTTTAGATGAGCTGTAAACATAGTTATATGTATTCATCTCTGTTTGAAATGTATAGCAAATCACCTGAGAGTGGTGGAAAACGGGCAATCGCCTTGTGTTAATCTCTGTAGCTAATTACCGGTGATGCTTAGGAAATAGGTCTACTTCAAAGTCTCCATAATTGCCTATTGTTCGCCTAAGGACTCCAAGCTGTCAAAGAAGGCCTGGAACTGTATAAAGATGCACTGGGTCCCGATCCTTTTTATCTCAGACCTGCTTGATGCTTCATGCAGGGGAAGCTTAAGCCAAAAGGCTAAAATCTCCAGTCCTGACTGGGCCACCCTGAATATGGATATTGGACTATAATCTATGAACTAATTCTGAAAGAACTCTTTGCAACTACAAAGCTCACCATCTCTACTATAAATCGGATCTCAGAATTGTACTCATGCCTGTCTGTATTTTGAGCTTTTAATCAATACTCTCTCTTTTCTTTCTTAATAAATTTTAGTTTAGTTAAGAAGAATTGGCTGTAAGCGTGTATTTGGGTAAGATCTGGAATATTCATTAACTTGGGAGGTAATGCGTCCGATCCTTTGGGATTGGTAGAACTTTCTCATATAAGGAATAAGATTTTTAGTAATCCTCATCATATTTGACTTGGGTGTCTGGGTGGAGGCCTAAGGCTGGATCACTTTAAGAGAACTGTGTTGTTGGCTTCTGGGTAACCAGTGAGGGATTAGAAAAGCTGTTTTGTGCTGGTTGGTAAATCTAAGTATTGGAATATCCACCAGCTCTGGGATTGTCTGCCCCATTCTTTGCAGTTCACCCTAATTGAGTGACCTCAGTTGGCGCCCCTGGGACTCCGGTCACAGTGACGGAATCACAGGAGCTATGTGTACAACCTGCCTAGATGTGGGTTTTCAAAACCCAATGGCAAATAGCTCTAATTTCCACTTTGCCTTGGGCTGGGGATAGGTCCTGAGCCTGAGAAACAGCAGTCGCTCACTGTAATGAGAGACGCAACGGAAATCTCCGTCTAACCAAGCAGGGAGTGCTGTGTAATCACTTCCAAATCACCATGGGCTGTTTTATCCACAGACATTAAGCCTGATTTCCATGGCCATGCAAAAAAATCGGTAAAGTCAGATGTGTGATGTGTACACACATGCACACGCACACTCCCCCACCCGTCTAATACCCACAATCCTGGGATTTCCCACACTCCATCGCCTGCCCCCTCCTCCTTTCAGGAAACTACAAAACAGGCCAGAGTCACCACGTTCTGAGCAAGGGGGCAAGCTTTGAAGAAGTGGGCTCTGGAGGGCTTTTTAGTGGATTTCTTGCTGCGGTTCTGCTTCTTTCCAGCCAGGCAGGTGCTCGAGGAGGATCCTGTGACACTGACAATTCACAATGGGAGATGCAGTGTCAGCTAAAACATTTCTCTAGCGCTGGTCTGAATGGCTACCTGACTTGGCTGCAAAATAGCCACCATGTACCTGTGGACCTCCAATTAGATCATCACTTCTAAAAGCCATTCGCTGTTGTGGTGATTTCCAGGTCTGAAGGCTGATCTCTCACGGCTGTCCCCTGGGTATATAGCAGTACAGACCTGTTACCCTCTCACCATCCCACAGTCAGGCAGTATTTCATTGTATTTGCTGTGAGAAGTCACAGTCTGACTAGACAACTTGATTCGTCCTGCATGTGCACAGGCGTCCCTTGTGTCTCAAGCAGATACAGCGTTACGTTGTGTGCATGGATCTGTAGGGTCTCTCTCTGTGGGTTTTAAGTGGGAAGACGGGGTGAGTCTGGGGGACGGTCAGAGGCCAGGACCCTGAAGCGCGGGAACTAAACACTGGCTGCTGAACTCTGCCCCGAAGCACTGTCGATGTCGCTGTAGCTACGAAGGGCCGAGTGAGGGCAGGCCCCAAAACAGATCTATGACTTTTACCCATGGACGTTAGCCCTAGGCCATCCTCCTCCTTCCTCACTAAGGCACCCGACTGGACTTAGGAGACATGGGGTCAGTTCCCAGCTCTACCACAGGTGTTCAGGGTGACTGTGGGCAAATCACGTACTCTGTGTGCCCCTGTGTAAAATGGGGCTGAGAATCCGTCCCTCGGCTGTCTCCTCTGCTTAGACAAGCTCTTCAGGACGGTCTCTCTCTCTGCACACGGCACTTACCACAGTGGGACCCTTCTCTCAGATGGGGCATTAGCCTGATACAAGCTCCGGCGTGTTGGAACCTCTCAGTCTAGAAGGCAGGGTGGGCAGGTGAGCGCCTGACAGGAGTGTGTGTGTGTTCTCAGGGAAGCTGAGCCACGCTAGTGTCGGACTAATATGCTGCTTCTCTCCTCCTCTTGCAAAGCACCTATGAAGAGCTGAAAGACCCAGCCTCAGGGAGCAAAAAGAACCCATTGCCCCAAATGGGGAGACTGACCCCATCGTCCTTGAACTTGGCATTATGGCTGGCTGCTTATCATTATGCAGACAGCCTCCTCCCGAGAAGAACAAAGCTGGGTTCTACCAGACTAATCCCTCTTTGGAACAAGATTGATCCCTGTCTCCTTTGACTATTTTCAAATCTCCTACCCCGTGTAGAGTGCTCAAAGGGATACACCCCCCGCCCCCAGTGTAGTGTGTTACCGTTTGGCACACCTTTGAGTCGTTTTCATACCTAGCCATCAGCAGGCAGAGAGATGAGTGCAAAAGCATAAGGTGCACATGTGCATGTCCTGTAAGGAACAGCTTAACGTGTGTGTTATCAGAGCCGCTTTGGAGAAGGTGGGTTGTTTTCCTACCCCTCCCTGTTCTGATGGCTGGGAATGAATTCAAGCGTTTCTCAGATTTTAGCTGCTAACTTGCAGATCGAAAATGTCAGTAGCAAACTTCATTCTCCCCGTGTGTGGGACACAGACATCTCCAATAAGCACCATGTAAGACAAGCAATTTACAGGCTGCTAATAGCTAAGGGCCTGATCCTGAGAGCCCAGCTAACTTATCCAAGGCATCTCTGTTTTCAGATAGCTGTTTGCCCTGAGCTCTGCTGACCTTGTCACTATGAATTGTTTCTGTGAGCGGTAAGGGAATTTCCTACATGAGCTATCTGGCAAGATTCGGACTTAATTTCTTTGAGAGACACTAATTAAACTGCCGGGACTTGTGCTATTTGAAAAGGTCAAGATATCTACATAGACTTGGAAAGCGAAAGCTGCTGCAGGCAGCTCTGTGCTTGTCAGGTCACGTACCGTGGCAAACGCACATTCTGATAGCTACATAGACACTGCTTTGCCTGTGCGCTGGGGGCTGCTCCCTCCTACAGCTGTTCCCAGAACCTACTGCCCAGCCAGAACACCACGTCCTGCAGCTCTTTAAGGCTTATTAGTTACCAGGCCTCAGCCTCCTCCGGTGACACCACAGTGTGACAAGCACAATGGCTAAAGAGAAGCCTCTTCAAGCTTGGTCAGCTCCAATCTGTGAGACCGGCCCATGGACAGCTCTAATTGTCTTCTCCTGGCTGCCTGGGAAAGAACCTCTCCTCTCCTCTCCAGCAATCAATCTCCAGCTTCTCTCCTCCCCCCACTCCCAGCTGTTTGAGCCTTCTCCGGCTCACCCACTTGGCTTCTGCCCCCTGGACCTCTGTGTGTTTATTAAAAGTGCATTTGCACGTGGGCTAGCCTGACACTATGACACTCAGCCACACGGGGCGGGGGAAGAGTGCAGAGTCAGGGCCAGCAGCGGGAGCTGGGAATGCTGCGGAGGCAGAACGCTTGGCTGCTATAATGAGCCCACTAGTCGATCCAGGAATAGACCCAAGGGCTCCCAGGACAGTTCCCCTGGCTGGGTTAACACGGCAGGATAAACTCATCCATTGCGAAGGTGGGGCAGTTTACCTCGCCAGCTCCCCTCAGCGTGTAAGTCAGACTCGGAGCCTTTCCACAACTTACAGCCTGGGGCATGTTTGACGGGCCCTCGCTGGTCCTAACTAACTCTCCCCAGTGCAGGGTTGCTCTTTTCCCAGCATGCCTTTCTGGGGCTGGCCCTTTAAATTCCACAGAGACAGGCAGCTGCAGCCCTGAAGAGGCCAGTTTGCCACTAGCTGCTGTTTGCGGCATCTCTCGCTCTTACAGCTGGTAAGTGATCTTAGTTCTTGCTCTGTTTTCCTGGAGAAAGGGGCTGATTCTCGCACCCCCTCTTACCTGTCTCAGCCCACGCAAGAGAACATGGAACACCACTTTGCACGGGATGCCCAGAGCTGGGAGCTACCGTGTTACTGCTCTGCCTTAGCAAGAGGGAGTTTTGCTGTTGCTAGGCTGGGGGCCAGCTCCCTGCCATGCCAGCTTGTCTGCCTGGCCAGCAAACTCTTGGCCTTGCAGGTAGCAATCAGTGAACCCCCAAATCCGGAGTTTCCCCAAGTCTCCATAGGTGTATCTTGACTTCTATATTGTGGGGGGAGGAAGCAGAGCCCTGCAGCCAGCTCCACACAGCGGGGTCCAGGCAGGGAGCGCCACCTCCACCCCTGACTCACCTCAGCAGGCCACCCACCTGTCTGGGTTTGGGAGGGGGTGCAACCCAAAATATTAACTCTGGGGGGTGGGGAGGGCTCAGTTCAAAGTTTGAAAACTGCTCAAGGTGCAGGCAGGAGGGTAGCTAGGGGCTGCATGGGGGCAGGGGTGTAACTCAGGGTGCAGGCAGGAGGGTAGCTAGGGGCTGCGTGTGGGGAGGGGTGTAACTCAGGGTGTGGCGGGGTAGCTAGGGGCTGCGTGTGGGCAGGGGTGTAACTCAAGGTGCAGGCAGGAGGGTAGCTAGGGGCTGTGTGTGGGGAGGGGTGTAACTCAGGGTGTGGCGGGGTAGCTAGGGGCTGCGTGTGGGCAGGGGTGTAACTCAGGGTGTGGCGGGGTAACTAGGGGCTGCATGTGGGCAGGGGTGTAACTCAGGGTGTGGCGGGGTAGCTAGGGGCTGTGTGTGGGCAGGGGTGTAACTCAGGGTGTGGCGGGGTAGCTAGGGGCTGTGTGTGGGGAGGGGTGTAACTCAGGGTGTGGCGGGGTAGCTAGGGGCTATGTGTGGGCAGGGGTGTAACTCAGGGTGTGGCGGGGTAGCTAGGGGCAGTGTGTGGGCAGGGGTGTAACTCAAGGTGCAGGTAGGAGGGTAGCTAGGGGCTGTGTGTGGGGAGGGGTGTAACTCAGGGTGCAGGTAGGAGGGTAGCTAGGGGCTGCATGGGGGCAGGGGTGTAACTCAGGGTGTGGCGCGGTAGCTAGGGGCTGTGTGTGGGCAGGGGTGTAACTCAGGGTGTGGCGGGGAGCTAGGGGCTGTGTGTGGGCAGGGGTGTAACTCAGGGTGTGGCGGGGAGCTAGGGGCTGCGTGTGGGCAGGGGTGTAACTCAGGGTGTGGTGGGGTAGCTAGGGGCTGCGTGTGGGCAGGATGGTGGCTTGGTGCAGCGAAGAAGTAGTGAGGGGCTATGTACAGGCAGGGGGTAGCTCAGGGTACAGGCAAGTTAATTGACAATGCACACTTCACTTTAACACACAGCAGTGAGATGGTTTTGTAATAAAAGAAGAATGAGTTTATTAACAAAGACCAGAGATTTAAGTGATACTGAGCAAGAATTACAAATTCTGGTTACAAATCAAACACAACAAAACGTGCTTTCTAGGGACTAAAATTTAATCTTTGTCTAAGCAGGTTTCTCACTCACATCAAGTTTCTAGCAGCTCTTGCCTGTCAGGCCAAGAGAATCCAGCTTTCCTAGGCTCAAAGGTGCTGTCCCCTTCTGGCCCCGAGTGAGGGATCTCTCCTATATCTGTCTGTTACTCAAGTCCATTGCCTCTGCCTCAAGGGCCAGGAAGGTTTCCCGGGGCGCAGGTTCTGTTCCTTGGTGTGATTGTTGAATGGTCTCTCCCGTGAGTTTAGCTTGAGGGCGTTGTTGATCTCATATGTAAACGTCCGTTCATTGCCCTCAGCCAGCGAGCTTGCTGGTCAGACAGGTAAATACATGTTTCTCTGTCTAGGGCAGGCGGGGTTCATGCCCATTTTAAGGTCCAGCCCGCGCCCATGGCGCTTTGTATACAGTCCGTCCCTACGTCACACCGGGAGTTTGGGGAGCAGCGTGTCACCAGTTTACATATGATGCCTTACGGGACACCTTTGGGATGCATATTATGACAACAGTGTGTTGGGGCAAGGAGTGTGTCAGGCAGGGGCATGCACAAGGGGCGGGGCAAGCAGAGGCAAGCCCCTCCCCCCCCCCCCCCAAAAATCTCCTGCTGTTTCTCCTTCTCTGCTTCTGCAGTCCCATGTGATGCCTCTGCCTTCACCCCCTGACTCACCTCAGCGGGCAGCAGCAGGGCAGGAGAAGCAGCAGCTGTAGGGGTGAGGGGAGGAGCTCAGCCAGCCGCCAGCCGCCAGCCGCGCTGCTGTTTCCTCCCTCCAGGGCTGCAGGGACACAGAGAGAGCCGCTGCCGGGTGTTCCCGCCAGAGGCCTCCTGAGAAATCGGGGGTGGGGGGGTCACATGAACCTTTCATTTGTGTGTGTGTGTAACGTGCCCCTCCAAAGGTGGTCACATTGAAATGCCAGCGCATGCCCCTGGGGTCGGGCCTGCTGGGAGTGACGGTATGGGGGGCCCTCTGCCAGTTGGCATTGAGGGGCTCCCGGGGTGTGTCCGGCTCAGCCCCAACAAGAGAACATGGAAGGGTGCTCTGCTCCCCCATTACTAGTGGTGGTGTTGGCAGGATGATCTGTATTCGGAACCAAAGGGGCTGGATGCACGTGGGCTCCGGCTAGACCGTTCCAGTTAGCTTGGCTCGGATTAGCTCTAGAAGCCGGCCCCAGAAGAATGCAGAGACGCCAGCGTGTTATTCTGTTGCTCATCCCCTCAACAGATGGTGCTGAGCTCATTAGATGAGCGGATCCCTTTCTAAGGAACGCATTGCTGAGGAGATGCCATCTTGGTGGGTTCTGTTTCCAACGCGCGGCCCAAGCTGCACGGATGACATATTGTTTGCGCCCGTTAACGGAGACCTTTCCGCTGCCCCCACCAGGCAATAATCGATTGGTGTCATTTGCGCTCCCTCGCTGCGGTGACGCCAGCCCAGGCAACAGACGTTCTTGCTGACGACAGGCTGACTCGCTCCGTTTGGAGGAGCAAGGGTTCCGTAACTGAAATCACTTCCTTGAAGTAATTAGGGATATAATTAGCTAATTAGAGCAAAGTGACAATTCCGTCACTCTACAGGGAGAAAACGCTGTACAGAGGCGAGCAATCCTGAGGCCCCCCCCCCCCCCCCCCCCCCCCCCCCCCCCCCCCCCCCCNAAGTGGTGTTTACTGGCCTTGCCAGCCCTGTGCTTTCCTCTCCCTCGCTTTGTAAGCCCTTTATGAAGGGAGATCATTTCCTCCAGCTTGCGATGTCTAACTCAAATTGACACCGCTGTCCTCCAGGCAGCAAGCTGCTGCCCTGGCTATCTTCAGGAGTAAGTTCTGACTTTACAATTGAGTCTGTGCCTTGCGCCGCATTTCACTGTTTTCAAGCCTTAACCTGGTGATACAGCCTGTGAAGACGTTATGTGTGGGGAGGAGACGGGCCTGGTGTTCCCTGCCAGGCAAGAGGCTTGGGCTGAGGGGGGTTTTTAAGACGGAGAGTGGACGTGCACAGTTCCGACTTGGTGCTGTGTGAGCGGGGTCGTGGGAGTGGTTTGTGTTTCCATGGGACAGCGGCTGGCTGGTGCTTCCCATCAGAAAGATTCATAGCTGAGGTGAAAATTCTGCTTCCAGCCTCTTTCTTGCTTGGTCGCTTTCCCGTTTATAAACTAAAACATGAACATGGCCAGAATCTGTAGCCTAGCCTCTGGTAAACCTTTCCGACAGGCTTCAGTACGTGAGCCAGTGGGTGGGGCAGAGGACACTGAGCTGCTGGAAGTCCTCGTTCTATTGCCAATATACTGCCTGGTCTTGGGTCAATTGCTTCCCCCCCTCTGTTTCCCTTCCCCCCTTTGTCTGCCTTGTCTACTAGAGTGTATGCTCTCTGGCAGGGGCTATTCCTTTGTGTGTGTGTGTGTGTGTGTGTGTACACACAGTGCCTACCACAGGGGGGTGCTAATCTCTGTGCGGACCCCTAGGCACTACTGTAATAAACAGAACGTGTGTTCTGTGCAGGTCAAACACACCTCTGCACAGAAGGGCCCATTTTCAGGACTTAGGTGGTGCATAGGCCTTGGTCAAGCCAATTTTGCCCTGGGTGCACAAAATGTCTCCTCTAGGCCCAGTCGTGTAAGGTGCTGATCCCTGGCAGCTTGCACTGGCCTCTCAGGAGGCACTCGGCACCAGCATCTCCTAGGACAGGGGTCGGCAACCTGTGGGAAGTGGTGTGCCAAGTCTTCATTAATTTAAGGTTTCGCGTGCCAGACCGGCAGCGCGGGTGGCAGACGGAACCCCAGACTGGCAGCGGGCTGGGCGGCTCATCCTGCTGCTGCTCTGGGGTTCCGTAATCCAGCCCGGCAGCAGGCTGAGTGGGGCCGGCGGCTGGGACCCTGGCTGGCAAGGGGCCGGTGGCCAGAACCCCAGACCGGCAGCGGGCTGGGCGGCTCATCCTGCTGCTGCTCTGGGGTTCCGTAATCCAGGCCAGCAGCAGGCTGAGTGGGGCCAGCGACTGGGACCCCGGCTGGCAGCAGCGTGCCACTAGAAATCGACCCGCGTGCCGCCTTTGGCACACATGTCACAGGTTGCCGACCCCTGTCCTAGGATCAGATCACACGGCCTCACAACTTCAAACCGACTGATTAATATCCTCTTCCCTCCTAAAGCGACAGATGCTCCCAGCTCTAGGCCTGGCACAGATATAGGAACACGCTTAGATCCCGAGCGCCCCTCATTTCCTGCAGTCAGTCGACGTCAAATGTCATTGCCAAGCCTATGAGAGCTGTGGGAAGGTTAGTGCGCTTGCTTTGCAGGTCCCTGTGCCGGAGGTATAGTCCCTTTGGGCCGAGTGGGATTACAAGCATGAATTTCTTTGAGATTCAGTTTCTAGTGAACCCAAAGTCTTAAGCAAATTGAGTCCCACTGTCTCAGTTTCATGTCAAAACCATATGAAACTGAATTTCTCATCAGCTTGACGCAACAAAATTCACTTAAAACTGGGTGACCCTTCTGCTGGATAACAACGTGAATTTGGAGTCTGGAATGACAGCCAGAGCCAAGGGAGTTTTGCATGGTTTTAGGTTTATTGTGAACATTTCACCAGCTTCTAATATACAGATGCTGGTTATGGTAACTCCTAACTTAGTATTTAAGTTACAGCAAAGGATACTCCCTCTGACACTATAAGCAGTCTACAGTCCTCCTCTTGTTTTATATATTCACTGTAGAGTAATGCCTGGCACTTACATGATCCAACTTATTCTCTGAGATGTTGTTGCAGCTGGGGAAAAAAACCTAGTAACTTTTCAGGATAAACTGGATTCAACATATTTTTATGTTGTGCAAAATATTTTATTTTTTATTGAATAAAAGAGACAAATAAGTAACTTTCCATGAAGCAGAAAGGAGGATAAGTTCCTGGAGTAAATTATTCATTGGGAATTCTTTTTCTGCTCTAGAGCAGGGTGAATAACCGATATTTTGGTTCAATGGCTGAAATCTTCAATAAGATTCATTGAACCAAAATGTTCATTTTTCAAATTACTGGGCAAAACAAAAAAGTTAAACATTTTCTTATGTTTTCTGGGTTTTTTAAATGCTCTACCAAAAAAAAAAAAATTGACGAAATTGACCAAAACTTGTGAATAGTTTTGATTGTCCCAAATCTGCATTTTTCAGGGAATAAAACTATTTGGGTGAAGTTTTTCAGGTGACTCTATTCAGTTCTGTTTTATCGACCACTTACGTATTCTACTGTAGCACCCAAATACCCTCATCAGGATCATAGTCCCATTGTGCTAGGGTGCTGCACAAATCCCAATGAAGAAACAGTGCCTGTCCTGGAGAGTTTACAAGTTAAGGCCAAAATCCTGCAGATAGATGTGGCTAGGCACAGGGGGTTGGCTGTCCGGATCCATCTGCAAGATTTAGCCCTAAATAAGCATGTGACAAGGCAGGATGAGAAACAACGTAAGGGATGGAAGATGAGTGGTTATAAATACAGAGTAGAACTGAATAAAAATTTTCATATGAAACTTTTTTTGGCAAAAACTGCAGATTTGGTGACATTAACATTTTGCAAATTCATATTGGTGCTGCCAAATTGTTTTGGTCGAAAAAAAATTCCCAAATGGAAATGTTTCATTTTGATATTTTTGAAGTGAAATATTTCAATTTTTTTTATTCAAACCAATTTTTCTTATCAAAATGTCCTTTGTTTTTTTAAAAAGTAATCAAAAACCATTTTAAAATGACCAAAATCAAAACAAACTGTTTCATTTAATCCTCAATGATTTTTTTCCCCTGGAATTGCCAACAAACTGAAAAATGCACAGTGCAAGTTATGAGTAGGACTGTCCAGGAAATAGAAATTCTATTTCACAAAAAATGTTGAGGTTTCAATTTTATTTTTTTGTTCCACATTGGAGCCATATGTGGGGTCGGGAAGGAATTTTCCTCCAGGGCAGATTGGCAGAGGCCCTGGAGGTTTTTCGCCTTCCTCTGCAGCGTGGGGCATGGGTCACTTGCTGGAGGATTCTCTGCACCTTGAGGTCTTTAAACCACAATTTGAGGACTTCAATAACTCAGGCATAGGTTAGGGGTTTGTTATGGGAGTGGGTGGGTGAGATTCTGTGGCCTGCGTTGTGCAGGAGGTCGGACTAGATGATCATAATGGTCCCTTCTGACCTTAAAGTCTATGAGTCTATAAGAACAAGACCTTTCAAAATGTCAAGAGAGAGGACCACACCTCCCCAGAAAAGCTGGTATCCCAGTGGTTCAGGTGCTTGCCTGGGATGTGGGTGATCCAAGGTCCAGTTCTGCTCTGAATCCGATACGTTTCAGTGCAAAGCTTTGGTTTTGATGAATCAGCATTTTCGGATGAGAAAACCCAGCGGGGTTAGTGCTACAGCCTGCATCTTGCTTTTGATAGGTGTAAGCATGGGCAGCGGGTATCATAGGCTGGGGGAGGCTGTCTCTCCCCAAGCAGCCAGGCATGGCCCCGCCCATACTCTGTCCCCAGACCCGCCTCCTGCTTCTGCTCCGGGTGGCTCCAGTCTCCCTGTGGGGTGGCCCTGGCTCGGGTCGCGCCACCTGTCCTTCCAATGCTCTGGAGCGGGGGGGAAGGCTGGGACCGTGCCTCCCACTCTGGGGCTGGACGGGGAGGTTGGCAGCACTAGCCTGGGGTGGGGGGGCCAGTGGCTGTGTTGGGGGGGGGCTTTGGGCTTTGCAGGGTGGAAGGGGTGTGGGGCCTCAGGCAGAAGGGGTGGGGCTGGGGACTAGCCTCCCCCAGCCGGCCGTTCATGCGCTGCCCATGGGTGTAAGTGGGGAGAGCCGCTGCTCCCCTTTGAACTATGAAATTAACACTCGTCTTTTCTCCAGCGATTTCTCTCCTTGCAGCCTCTCCTCACCTTATTCCGTGCTTCCCACTGTGCAACTCAATTGCCTGCAATAGGATTGCAAGTTTTTAAGGTTAACAACTTAGCCCTAGCACCCAAAATACACCTCTTTCGTTCGACGGAGTTTTGGTTGATACTATAGTGAATCTAGCCCTCCTAGGGTGACCAGATGTCCTGATTTTATAGGGACAGTCCTGATTTTTGAGCCTGTTTCTTATATAGGCTCCTATTACCCCCCACCCCCGTCCCGATTTTTTCACACTTGCTGTTTGGTCAGCCCTCCTCAGTTGTCACTGTGCTGCACACCATGTCTGATCAGAAGTTCTGGCGTGCAGATGGAAGAGCAGTTCTGATTCCTCCCAGCAACTGGCCATGGAAAACTCGCCCGAATTGCTTCATTACAAGTTAAGTTCAGAAAGTGGAGCTGGCGGGAAAACCAACATTCTTCCGGTTGGAAAAATTTGGAATGAAAAAATCTTTGTTCAGAACTTGGAATGGTAAAATGTTAGGTTTCCCACAGGGAGTTTTGAATGGCGTCAAAATGAAAATGTTCTGAACCGACATTTTTGAAACAAATTTGTTTTGTCTCCTTTTGACTTAAAATGTCGTGTTGGGTTTTCGACAGAAGAATCAAAGTGAAACAACATTTTAAGTCAAAAGGAAAAGCTTTGTCTGGATGTCCCTCCCGGGAAAATCAAACGTTGTCATCAGAACCGCTGTGTTCCCCATGAGGAATGCCTGTCCCGATTCAACTGGTTTGTGGGGAGACTTTCCCCAGACTAAACTTCAGCCAGCTCCATCAAACAGCTGTGCAGAGAACCAGCTTGTCAGAGGGGCAGGTGGGTGAGTTCCCAGGTATGCAATTAATCAAACCAGTTCAGGTTGTTTCTAATAGCAAAGAACCAGCGGATTCTACTGCTGTTTCAATAAAGGTGCTCAGGTCACCAGACTTATGCCATGCTCAGGGCTGGCGCAACCCATTAGGTGACCTAGGTGGTCGCCTAGGGCGCTAAGATTTGAGGGGCGCCGGCCACCCCGGTCGTCAGCGGTAATTTGGGGGCGGGACCTTCCTGGCCATGCTGTGGAGCCTCTGCATCTCTTCAACAAAATCCTCTGGCACTTGAAATAATGAGCTCTGCTACTTCAGTGTGTTTTATACATCCTGCCTTGAATGCAAAGAACCTGCCTTCCCTCTGCTAACCAGGCTCAACAGTCTATCCCGAAGCCTGTCCGTTTCACTAACTCTCTTTCAGAGAAATGCTCAATTATTGCAAAGTAAAGGTTTGCTTTTCAGGAGTGTCCAATCCACAGAAGCACCCTCTTGGGCAAAGGCAAACTGCCCCTTCTCGCGTGTTTCGCAGTGACTTGGTGATGGTTTTCTGGAGGAGGGAGTGGGGTATAGAAAATTAACTGCACTAAAGATAGTTTCCCACCCACAAAGCTGGAGAAGTGTTAATATTGGAGCTTCCTAATCAAATCTCCCAGGAGACAAGGGCATGATTTGTTCTTGCTTCTCGGAGACCTTAACATTCAAGTGCTAAGAGACGTTGACGGCTGGGAGCAGGTTTGGGGCCAGCGTGGGAAGGACAAGGGAGGAAATGTGCTTGAATTGTGTTGTCCGAACCTACTGATGATGAAACATGATAAGATGAAAAGTGACACCTCCTGTGAGCAGAACAAGGCTCAAGTGCTTACCAGGAGCTCCCCTCTAGGACAGCTTGATGCTGAGCAGTGATGGAAGGGGAACAGCTTAAACCTGCCCTGTGTCGCTGAAAGGTGTAGAGTTGGTTCCCTCAGAGACACCTGTGCTGCAGGTGTGGCAATCCGGGCACTGTGAATGGTGCAGGCAGGGGGCGGAGGGGAGTGGCTGAGGAGAGAGTTGAGGGGAGAGGGGGCACTCAGGTAGGGTACCGAGATCTAGGTATAAATGCAAGCCCCAGATGACATGAATGGGGAGAGGGGGTGTGGGTGTGGAGCGGCTAAGCTGCGATAGGACTCTCATTCTTTGGGGAAGGTGGAGTTCGCCTGGGCTGTGATCCATTGGACGGCGGCGTTCAGGGAGCAGACCGAAATGCTGGGATGGAGGTGCTATGTGAGATGGCCACGGGAGGTTTTGACATTGTGAATCAGCTCAGTGGCAAGTTCAATGAACTGGATACAAGAAAGGCTAGGAGGCGTGGAGAGGAAATGCACGTGAGGAAGAGGGAGTCTTTTGTGACTGGCAGCTGTATGTGACTTTGACAGATGCCAGGGCCGGGCGCTGTTTGGGGTATGGCTCGTATGAGCGAAAAGGTAAAGAACCGGGGGTAAAATGCACGAGCCCTTGTTAGCTTCAGCTGATATGAAATGCTCCATCAGCTCAGCTTCTGGTCCTTTCAGTTTAACCCCTTCCTGCCAATGGCTGCCTAGCAGCAGCAAGAAGCTAGCCTGCTAATGTGTCTGGATTGGTATTGGAGAGGCAGCGGGCAGCCTGTGTGTAAAGGAAAAGAGCTGCCCTAGGTGAGACCCAGAAGATTGGGTTAAGGTGGAGAGAGGCTCGGACTCAAACAGAATGATCAGAACCTCTTTGCTCCAGAAATTCCCTGGGTCCAAGCTGCAAAAACCCAGGGTGCCTCATTTGGGAGTGACGAGAGGCAGGTGTGGGCCAGGCAGGGTGGGGCTGGGGGAGATGGAGATGGAACCTCAGCCTTGGGCAGCGGTTGGAGGGGGCACCGGTACAGAGGGAGGCAGCTGCTCATAGCCGGCTTGTAGAGATGGGAGGGCCGGAGGCTCAGTTGGGGGTTTGTGTTAGCAGCATCGGGGTATTTGTCGGAGATGTCTCCCTTTTAAATTGGTCCCAATTCTATTGCTCTTCAGATTAAAAAAAAAAATACACTAGAGTGCTCAGCAAAGGCTATCGGGCCAAATTCAGGAACTGCCGATAGTGTCTGAAAATGCAAAGCCATGGTGGCCACAAATGCTGCTGGCTGAAACTCTCCTGAAGCTCGGCTGATGGTCGGGGTGGTTTTGTATTATCTGAGCTGGTTCGTCCACACCCGGAGATGCCCTAGAACGCGGCACCGATGTCTCCGGTGTTGTTAAGAAGCTGCTAGGAATCTCAAGAGGAAATTAAGTATACATAGATTCTAATCCTCCGACATCTTGCCTGGGGGTTAATTTAGTATCTGTCTTTCCTTAACCAGAAAGAAAATAATTCTGAAAACCTGGTGGCTTCGTGCTTCTGCACCCCCAGTGCCTGATCAGTGTGAGCATTGCGTGTGGGTGAGGAGCCTTTCTGTGTCAGTGCCTTGCGTCAGGGCAGCGTTGTGCTGCTGGCCGGTAGCCTTAAAGCCAGGGAGAAGATCTGGCCACTTGTGGATTCCCCTGGGGTATCAGAGTCATCAGGGTTGACCCACCACAGGAGTTCCCAGGCCACCCCCTGGACAGTAGGAGTGGCCTGAGGAAAGGCGAATGGGTCTGGGATTACTTCTGCCCTAGTTAACCCTAGCTGGCGAATGGCTTCTTAGGGCCATAGGTATCTGGTGCAACTTCGAATACCCTGAGGGCTGATCTGATTTGTGCCTTGCAATCAGCCAGGTGCCTGGCAGCACCTCTATGGGTGGGTGGGTGAGGGGTGGCACACAGGTGATTTAAAGCCACCTTCATCCTTCACCACCTCAACCCATGCCAGGCACACAAGGGGTAGACCTCAGAGCCCAGCCCAAGATGGATGAATGTGTGTGTGCAAAAATATTTCTCTGTTGATTGGCTAAGGAACATTACTGCCCGGAGAAGCCTTTATGGGGCAAGACAAAGCCAAGCACAAACGTGAGCTAGAGAGGGGCACATGTGGTAGGACGTACAGAGAGACAGATCCCGGCGTGATTGCGGTGGGGGTATTCTGGGTGCAGCCTCTGGGTGTGACCGTAATGTCACTGATGTTTCAACTTCAGAGAGGAAACACATGTTTTCTGGGGTTTTTTTGTTTTTTGTTTTTAAATTCCTTCCTCTGAACCACCAGGGATGGCCACGGCTGGAGATGGGACCCTGGATGAGGAGGGCCAGGGCTCTGAGCTGGCATGGAGCATTCCCTCTCTCAGGTGCATGGCTGGCCGGTTCTTGCTCACAGGCTCAGGGTCTAACTGATCACCATGTGTGGGGTCAGGAAGGGATTTTCCCTCCAGATCCGATTGGCAGCGACCCTGGGGTTTTTTTCACCTTCCTCTGCAGCGTGTGGGTCATTTGCCAGGAATCTCTGTGTATATCTCCCTGAATCATTTTCCTGCTTTCGCAGAGACCTCGGGCACCGGTGTGTCTCAGGGCCTCATATTCTCTCCCTGTGGCACATCATTGTTTCGTTCCCGGGGGGCTATTAGACTTTGGTCTCATTTCGGCCGCTGAGTTTAGTGTGCGGGTGCTGGGGGGTGGGAGTGGCCCGTGCTAAACGGGAGGTCAGACCAGATGATCTGGGGGGTCCCTTCTGGCCTTAAACTCTCCGACTACAACTCAAAAACTCATAATCCCCCAAAGTGCTTTTCAACACTGTCCCCAGATCACCTCTGCTCTGAGGGGCCTCTGCAAATCCCATTGGTTCCAGTGGGCGCATAATTGGGCTTTTGCCCTGAATAAAGGGCTCATTTATAGCCTTTCCCCCCACTTCTGCTACAAAATACTGTCCCCATTGTGGAACCTATTGGGTGAAGATGCAGCAGCGCCAATTTGTGCACGGCACCGGAAGAGGGTGCGTGGCGGAAAGGAGGAGTTTGTATTGCACTTGCTCTGAGTTGCGTCGCACGGGGGAGGTTGTAAATATGTCAATGTAGGTGCTTTTTAAAAATAAACCTGTTGAGTTCCAGTCTGAGCATCCGTCACACAGAAAGCCTGGAAGACACCAGGTTTGAACAGAACCGATGGCAGCACATGAGTGCTGGGCAGTTTGCCGAATACCTCTGAAAGGCTGCGGGGTGGGCCCATGCTGGACCAAACCCCTGGAGCGGTGCTTAGAAAGTAGCCTTTGGCTTGTCATTTGGCACTTGTGGGTTTTTGGGCCACTCTGTCTGTTTGCGTTTGCCTGGAACTTTTTAAAAAATAAAGCTGGAAGGAAAGAGGAGGCGCTGCTTTGTGACCAAGCTGTTGTGAGCTCGTCGTGTTGAGGATGATCAAAGGGTGAGCCTTAGCCGTTGGCCCTGTTGGTGATAACACACGTCCCTTCATTGCACTTGAAGGCTCCGGCGAGCTTTCTCTTGTTCTGGCTCCCAGCATGGGATCGTCAGCTCGGATTAATAAGCCAGTCGGACTCTCCTTTTGTTCTTTGGTGGCAGTGCAGTTAATTCCTCAGATGCTTAGTACAGGACTCAGAGGAGTGGACAACCCTTTCATTTGTGATATCACCGCTCTTCACTGCATTGTTTGGGGGGGAGGGCGAGGTAGGTGGCTGGAGCGGGGAGAGGGCAAAGTTCATAACTTCAGCTGGTCATTTCAAGTGTCCCGTTACCAAGACAAACCACACACCCATCTATACTTCAGTTTAATTGCTGCTTTTTCCAAACACTTCAAAGCATGTTTCTAAGCACAGTGTGCAGCACATATTATTAGATTTGTTTTTGGAATATAATGATAAACTGTTGCCACTATGGATGTAGGCATAATTATCCTAAATCTATTTTAATCTATTCTGCCTCTTAAATATTCTATGTTCTCTTTTAATAAGAGAACGTTCGGCCTTTGATGTTCTAGCGGAGGTGTAGAACGCTCTCCTCTCCTTGCTAGAAATGTTAATTGAATAGCCTGCATTTCTCTTCATTAGCTGCATTAACACCTTTTAATATCGCTTTAAAATCTTGTTCAATTTACTTTCTTTAATCTTTTCCTTTCCCAAAGTGTCGCCTCACTTTGATCCTCATCTTCGTCTTTTCTTTGATGACAACTTGGAGCTTAATTTGTATTTGAATTGAAATGGAAATTTCCTAATTACCCAGAATTCAGTGTTACGCCATCAGTGAACATTTTACCGTGGCATTTTGATATCTGAATTAGCGCTCTCTGCCTCCCATTCCCACCAATCTACAGGGGAGGGGAACATGTGTGCAATCTAATATTTGTCTCTAAACCTCAACATCTCAACTTTATTCCCCAGCCCCAACATAGACGTGCAAGTCCCGTGCCACAGCGTGCACAGGCTGCGTGACTACTCACTCCTGCGAGGCAGGGAATACTCGCACCGGGATCCCACGCAGCACTTACGCACATGCTTAAGTGTCAGCATTTAAGCAGTGCCATTGAAGTATGTGTAACTGCTTTGTTGGGTCTGGCCAATATGCTCACTGTCTGGTTGGATCCAATTAAAAGTGACGATGATCGAAAGGTGCCAAACAACAATTTACCTGATTTCTCTCTTCTCAGTGTGGCCTAGTTAACCCTGTCCCCTTTCCTTTATTTCTGATTGAAAGAGGCAGCATCAGCCGGAGCCTTTTCAAGCTAGGAAAATAGAAAACTTTAAAACATGGGATTTCCTTTCCCTTGTTTGTGTGGGGTTAGTTTTCTCTGTAGCATTTCTCTCCGCTTTGTACCGGGTGCTGTTCTGGCTCCAGGGGGAGTTGGCACTCGGCATGGAAAAAACCCGATGGTTCTCCTGGGAGACCTGATGGTTTGGCAAGGATTTCAGATTTGATCGACGGAGACGTTTCACACAGTCACGGCCTTAAAAAAACAAAAACAAAACCCCAAACCAAAGAACTCTACACTGCGGTCAGCTGGGCTCAGGGCATGCTCTCCACCGCTGGCCGTCCAGCCATCTCCTCTCTCACTACATCTGACCTGGGTCATCTGCGAAGCATGGAAGGTGGTGGAGGGTTTACAGGCCATGCTATCTACAGTGGAGGGCAAACGATTATAATAAAGTCCTACCCAAACCATCAGTAGCTGTCAGCTGTTTCCCCCCCAGGATGCTGGATGCTCACTGATTCCACCAAACTCCAAGGGAGACCCTCTGAATGCGCTGACGCCCTGCGTTCCTGAGAGTCATTACACAGTCAAAGCCGAGAAGCAGATGTCGGCCGTTTCAGCCTTGCTTTATGCCTTGCGTGCTGCGCTGTACGTGATCTCATCTGTCCTGTCTCCTGCTCGCTCACATGCATCTCCCTAACGCTCACCTCCCCAGCTAGTCTGAACTGTCGTTCTCCCCAGTTTTTCTCTCGTTAGCTACAAACTCTGTGTTGCACGTAAGCCCCCGGTGTCGGCCTGTCCTTCCTCTGGTCCCACTCGTTGGCTAGGTCATAGAGGTGTGTTTCCCTGCGGCTGTGCTCCACTAACTGTTGTTGGGTTATAAATGTTCAGCGCTGCACAAAGGAAGCCATTTGCCATGCACAAGGGACTGTATTAGGCCGACAAAGCCCATGTGTTCCCGAGTGCCATCTACTGGCACCTTTTCCATTTATTAGCTATTTACATATGTACAGAACTCTGAAGTAACCCCCATCCTGCTTGGAGGGGTGCTCTGTCTCCTTCTAGTGGTGGCTAGGGCCCCTAGAGAATGATGAGTCTGCTACCGTCTTGGCTAACAGATGTGAGTCTCATGTGTTTAGCTCCAGAGGTCCCAGGTTTGATCCCCGCTGCCGACACCCGTGAGTGGGTCACTTCAAACAGTAATTGCTAGGGGTGTGGATGCTCTTAGTCTGTTTCACTGATGTACAGATTCTAGATCCAACTATGGTCTGTTGGCCCAATGCCATTTTCTAAGGGAAGGGTTTACAGTAGGTTGTAAATGAGTCACGTTCAAGTTCATTGAGGTGTTTTAAAACTAACTGTATTCCTGGGGTTTACCTCTGTTTCTTGCTGCTTTTCCTCCCTGCTCCTCTGTCATGGATAATGATCAATGCAGTACGCCCGAGTCCAGTGAAAGCAGAATACGTGCATTACGAACCCGGGAAGGTTTATTGCTCTCCTTGCAATTAAATTAAACTGCAGAAATCGCTTGCTGTGTACACGGCTTGCTAATTGAGCTTTCTGTGCCTACCTCCTCCGCTGCAGTTTTCACCTTACAAATAACACAGTAATCGCTGGTGCTTTGTGATTTACCTCTGTGAGTGATTCCTGCCTCGTGAGGCTGGCGTGGGGAAATGTAACTTTTTTTAAATTCAGCATGAGCATGTTGATGATTTATGTCCTTGGTGTATTTACCCTTCCCCACTCCTGCTCCCAGGAGATATTTTGTATTGCTGTCTATTTGCAACGTCTCTGCCAGCTCCAGCCTTGTTTTTTATTAATGGACTAAAGCGGAGGGTATATTGATTTCCCAGTTATAGCTTTGAAGTTTTGGGCCTGTTTAGATGGCAGTGTACATGAGCTTATATGTCTATGTAAATTCTCCCTGTCTAGGTAAATAAGGAGATTGAGTGTAGAGGAAGCAGGCAGCTGGGTGGGGGACACCCAGCAAATTTTAAAGCCCTATGTATGAGATGTCCGTTTTGTTATGATCTGGGAGTTGTGCGTATGTTGGCAACAAGCAGGAACATTTCATAGCAAGTGCTATTTTCCATGCAGTGATCACTAAGGACCTGATCCAAAGCACATTGAAGTAAAAAGGATCTTTCTACTGACTACAATGAGCTTTGGATAAACCACTGATTTCCGCCCGTCCCACCCCCATAATGTTCTGAAGTCAGCTCTTAGGGATGTACTTTACTCCAAAGTTATTCTTTGGCTAGTTCAGGTTTTGAAACCAGCCTCTTTGTGCAAACAAACCAGTTTATAAAGTTTCATTGATTGTAGGGTGTGTGTGTGTGTGTTCCTCTAATGCAACAGATCTTATCATAGACACACATACATGGAAGCAAGTCTAATACATGGGCTGAGCCCTTAACTGTGTTAGATTTCTGAAGTGTGTTAGGATTAGAGAGAAATCCTTAAACTCACAGATCCTGACCTATGCAGTTGCTGAGATAACAGCCTTTATAAAAGTGTCCTAAAGGTATTGTAAGGATTATTTTACAGAAATGGTATTGGAGCCATTCATTTCTAAGTAGGAAGATTCAGTAGACTATAGACTTTGATCTACAAGTCATACATACAAATGGATGAGATATCACACTGGTCTTTGAAAGAAATAGAAGCACCTTTCTGATTTTTGCAGGCTTAAAATATAACATGGCAAGAATCAGGTTGTGCTTTTGAGAGAAAAAAATCTATCCTCTCTTTAAAGATCTTATTCTTGGTGCTCATGATCAGAATACTTGGTGTATTCAGTAATGACGAATGGGCACGCTTTGTAACAATAACCCTAGTTATGAATCATATTTGAACCCCACACATAGTACTTATTGAGCCCAAGAGACTGATGATTGACTGATTTATTGTTCACAGACCCGTCCTGATTTCTGCAAATATGTTCTTTATTCATAAATATTCTCCTAGTAGTTCAGGCTGGGGAATACTCACTCGCTTCAGACTGATTGGCGACATAGTATGTTTCCTGTTTCCTGATTGGATGACTGAAATGTAAACTGGAGAATAACCAATGGTGAATAATGCATTCTGCATAGGGCTGTGATGGAGGATGGAGGACTGAGACTCAGGCAATCTGCGTTCAATTCCCAGGTCTGCCAAGTTTTTTTGGGTGAACTTGGCTAAATCATTTACTCTCTCTCTCTGACTCAGTTCCTTATCTATTACATAGGAATAATAAATCTTCCCTACCTCACAGGAGTAAAAAATGAACGACTGAGTGGTGCTCAGATATATGGTAATGAGGGGGTGAATAGGAGAGAGGTGAAGCATTGAGAAGACTTTCATGAAAGCCAGTGGCTGTACAAATACTGACGGCTAGCTGGTAACATTGTCCTTGTGAATAGAAGAGAATCTAGTCCGAGTAATTCATTCAATGGCTATATTCACAAATCTGTGTCCATCTTTTTCATTATTTGACCAACATGAATATTTACATGGGAACATGAAGCGTTAACTAACAGCAACAGTAATCATAGCTAGGCTCAGCGTGATTGTGATAGCGCTTTTAAGCATAATGGCTATGGAGCAATCCAGGCTGGTTCAGGAAATTGGTATGTACTTCTGGAGCACCCGTACAACCTCCCAAAACAACACGGCACCATTTTCTGAACATGGCTCTGTGCACATGGAGATGCTGTCTTGATGAGTAGCTGTATCATGCCAGGGTGATGCTTCTACAACTCCTCATCAGTGAAAATGGCCCCAAGACTCCTTGGTCATTGAGGGTTTAGAGGTTGCCACTGGCTAGTCTGGTGGGGTCTGAGGTCCTGCATCCTGTCCACCTCTAGTTATTTGTAACAGTGGAAGATTTACAGCTGCTCTATGCATGGAGGGGGTGGCACAGAGAGGGTTTTTTAACCCTAAGAACATGAGCGGGGTTATGGATGGGCTGGTAGGGAAGTGGACTGCTGGGGTTAAGCATGGGTTTACATGAGGGCTGGGATGTCCAACCGATGGTCAGAAATGTTGCAGAAGTGGTTGTCTTTGCCTCTAGCAGGTATAAGCTCTCTTGGTAGAGCAGCCCCCAAGGTGCTGGGAGGTGCTCAGCCCTCTTGGTCATGGGGTTTGTACTGGGATTCAACCCTTGTGGGTGCACATGGGGAGAGGCAGCATCTAATAGGCAAAGCCTTCAGTTCAGTGCATGCAAATGACTGGAGGAAAATGCTGATCTCACTGATGCAGGCTTTCCCGCTGTGTTATTGGCTAGGGAAGGGAACGGTCCCCTGGTTGGCATGTACCGTTAGTCAGGTCAGTGAGGTTGAACCCGGACAAAAGTGCCTTGGTCTTGCTTCCCCCCGCAAAGATCAGGATGGCTTCTTACCATGCCACCCAAGTAACCTGGCCCTTGATATTCGGGACTGGAGGGAAGCCAAAGAGATGGCTGGCTGGAGTTGGGGTGGGGTGAGGCCAGGACGCACTGTGGTCTGTGAAGCACTTTGCACACTGCTGCCTCTGGGCAAACAACAAAGAAAGGGACTTCTGTTGGCCACAGTTCCCTTGGCATGTGAAGATCCCTTGCTGACCACAGGTTGCAGCCTCTAGGCCAACTACTTGCCAGCTGCAAACCAGCCAGGTCCAGTGTAACTCAGGGCTCTCTCATCCATTTGAACGGCCTCCTTTGGCTACGTCTATTTGTTGTCTCCATAGGTCCCACCTGTCCCATGCCCTTTCATCGCATGACCAGCCTGCTGCCCTTTCTCCTGCTTCTGTTTAACCCTGTGTCCTCTCCAGCATCCCAGAGTCACCAGCTCCTGCCTTTCCAAGCAAGTAGGGTTAGTCACTAACAGCCCCCTGAGAGGCTGGTGCATAAGGAGTCGAAGGGCATTTCCACGAGCAAAGCTGGGTTTTTGAATCAAACCATCCAAGTTCTCAGCACTTTCTCGGCGGAAACAGTGTGTAACTGAGGTTTCCTTTTCTTATACAGCTTTGCTGGAACTGAAGGGATCTGGATGTGTTATTTACCTTATTGCGTCAAAGGATTCTCAACAAGGTGCCTGCTCTCTACAACAGTAAGTACAAATGTGAAAACGCAGCTAACCATCGCTCGCGGTGTCCTCTAAACTCTGACCGGATTCCACAGCAGGGAGAGGACCCACCTTGAGATTTGACGTGCAGTTTAGGCAGGTACCATGCAGTGTTCTGTTGTTGTACATTGACTAGAGCAGGGGTCGGCAACCTTTCAGAAGTGGGGTGCCGAGTCTTCATTTATTCACTCTAATTTAAGGTTTCGCGTGCCAGTCATACATGTTAATGTTTTTAGAAGGTCTCTTTCTATAAGTCTATAATATATAACTAAACTATTGTTGTATGTAAAGTAAATAAGGTTTTTAAAATGTTTAAGAAGCTTCATTTAAAATTAAATTAAAATGCAGAGCCCCCCGGACCGGTGGCCAGGACCCAGGCAGTGTGAGTGCCACTGAAAATCAGCTCGCGTGCCGCCTTCGGCACACGTGCCATAGGTTGCCTACCCCTGGTCTAGAGGCAGGAGGAAAAAGATATTGTAGGCGGCAAAGAGTCCAGGAAACTTGCTGCTTCTATCAGAGGAAGAGAAGTGACATTTGTATAATTCTTTCCATCATCACATACATTAACTAATCCTTGCTATGAATGTAGGAAATCTGAAGAAGTGGGACAGAGGGATTAGGTGACTTGTCCAAGGCCACAACATGTGTCTGAGTCAGAGACGGAATTGGAATCGCAGACTCTTAATGAGTCGTGGATATTGCACATATATGTGCCCAGAGAAAGGACCGTTAGCGGAGTATGACCAGCGTGGTAGGTTGGAATGAATGATTTCAAATGGCCATAGATTGTAGGGGCAGTAAAATAATGGAATCCAAAGCCTGTGAAGCTAGGGAGAATGGGAATCCTCCCCTTTAACAGCCTGTCTGGTGCAGGGGAATAGACGGGGGTAGGTCATTGTTTCAGACGGAGACAGGACGCACGCGAGGAGCAAATTCTGCTTTTGGGTGTTTGCAAGCTACTTCTGATGGCGTCAATGGGTTGTTCTATGCATGTGTGCGAGCAGAATTTGGCCTGAAGGATCCAGCTGCAATAGGAGAGAGTTTTGTCAGGCTGCGGCATCTTCCCTTCGGCTGGACCCTCCTTGGCTACGTAAGCCCAACATGCTGAGCGCTGCAGGTTGGTGCGCCACCATTTCCCTATGGCATAGACTTGTTTCCCAACTCCAAGCCACTGGAAGGGAGAGTGTAACCTAGAACATGCTGGCTTCCCTCCATTCTTGCTGCTTCTGGGGTTGTCCTGTCTATATGCTGTGCTTTATCGCAGTGGCATCAGTCGTCCCGGCTCTCGTTCCAAGCTCCAAACACCACATTCCCCCTTAATCTCAGTCATTGGCTTCAACAAATACTTGAGGTTATATTGGTGGAGTTTGTCAGCCCCTTTGCACAGCACTGTCTGGTGTTGGGAACCTTTCTAGGAGTTGCATTACGAGCCCACCTGATTTGCGGGCACAGCCAGGTGGTTGGATGTTTACATGCCGTCATTTGTGTCTGCAACTAATTGTGCCTGCAGTTATTTTGGGGACTCAGCAATGGAGGCTGCCTTAAGTTCCCTTTGAAAATACTTAAGCCTAATGTGACTTGCAAGAGGTCCAAGAGCACCTCTTTGCAGAATCAGGAACTGAACCCACAAGTCTCCTGTTCTAAGCACTAGAGCATGTTGCTTTCTGATCTTACGCCTTCCAGGCCCTCTGTGGTACAAGTTACTCTCTTGTGAGGGGTTCACATTAAGGAATATTTGTAATTTAAAGCAATTTCATTATGATCATTAAGTAAAGGTCTTAAGACTTCATGTAATGAGAAGCTTTTTAGGGAATGTTTGTTTCTGTTAAGGGGATTGTGTTGTATTTCTCTACTCTCTGATGTTTCTCTTGTAATTTTTTTCAGTAGGAAGAAATGAAATCTGAAAACTTTCCTTTGTCAGCTGTAATTAGTTTTTAGGTTTGAGGAACAAAGAGCTCCGAGGTGTTGAGGATCACTTCAAATTAAATCTTCACTCACTGTGGAAGTAATGAGAGGAAGACAACAAATTGGGCATGCCGAAGAATCTTCTTTTGTACAGAATCTTTGCTTTTATAGCTGTTCCACAAGAGGAGCCAAAGGGATTGAAATATCAAAGCTGAGATGCCATTGCTTTGGAGGTCTTGTTGATAGGCTCCAAACGTTCCTGTCCCACAAGGAGCTCTTGTGTACATAACAACAGCAGTTGCCAACTTGGGTGTGCTTCTCAGTGAAGCTGCTCACCCACAGCCACACTTGAGGCATAAAAACTTACGGCTGGTTTGTTTTCAGAGGTCCATTTCACGTTTCAACAGCTCTGTGGCGGAAAGGCTTCCAAAATGTCCGCAGGAACTTGCTCCTCAGGGGAGCGAATCCAAAATGGCAGGCACAAGTGGGCCTCCATAGCTGCTTTGGAAGATGTAAGAGCTGATTAGCAACATAGCAATTGCCAGATTGGATCAGATTCATGGTCCACCTAGTGCAGGATCCTGTCTCCCACAGTGGCCAGCACCAGATGCTTCAAAAGAAGGTGCAAGATCCACACAGCGGTAGGATAATCTGCCCCCTACATTAATCTCATACTAACCTCCTGATAGTTAGAGACTGGCTTTAAACCCTGAAGCATGAGGTTTAATATCCCTTCCAATTTTTTATCATCATTAGCTATAACAACCCTGGATATTCTTGATATAAATATAAATGTCCAGTGTCTCCTTAATGTGCAAGTACAGACGACATCTGCTGTCAAAACACTGGAGAGGTTTTCAAAGCCTCTGGACTGGCAATAAGGAGCTGTTCCCGGCTGAGGATCCCAGAGGTCACTTTGGAATCTTTAAAAGCATATGTTCAGATGGTAGCACCTTGAGGCCCCAACTGAAATGGAAACCCTATTGTGCTAGGTGATGGACAGACCCATTGTGAGAGACGGTACCTGCCCCAAACAACTTACAATTTCAATAGACAAGCTTAAGGAGGAGAGAGGAGAAATATTCTCCCCATTCTACAGATGGAGAACTGAGTCAGAGAGTCGTCGATTTAGCAGAGCATCTAAGCAGGTGTGGACGGTACTGTCATCAGAGGCAACCAATATGGTGGCTGTGATTTAATGGTGCCACAGGAAATGAGAAAGCCCTAGACATTGCAACATGTCTGCTACACTTTAAACATTGATGGGCCATCGTATTTCTTAGGGAGTTGGGAAAGTTGATACGTAAAGGTTAGGTTTGTGTCCTTTGAAAAGGGGAGCTGAGCAGAGCAAATTCTAAAACATTTCAGAAATCTCTGAAAGGAGTAGAAGAGACCTGAGTCTCCAGTGCTAGCTGAGACTGTATCAGTTACAAAGAGAAGTCTCACAAACGGAAAGATCAGGCTGGCCTTTTAGTATTCTTTGGTCAATAGTCCTTCCCATGGATGGCTGTGAAAATATGGAATAGACGATGGCAGACAGCAAGCCAAGAAGATCTAGCCTGAACGTATTTGTATAATTATAGTCAGTGTAGGTGGGGTCACCTACCCAACACTTTCCATGATAAACCCTTCTTTTCAGTTGCTGATTACTTTCCCCAAGCTAAACTGTGTTGAAATTTCCTAGGCGGGGTCTCTGCCTCGGCCTGAAATCTTGTTTTGGGGAAGTTTCAGCTAAAGTGGTATTTCTAAGAATGGGGTTAGAAAAAAATGTTTTGTCATGTAAAAAAAAACCAAAAAAACAAGAATTTCATTGATAAGCTCTCATATATGCCTGCTTTGTAGCAGGGACTTGAAATTTGGCAGGGGAGGGGGTCACCCAAGGGTCAGGTTATGTGCCCTTTGTCCTCCCTATGTATATTAGCACAAAGTTAGCAGAGTTGTAAACCTCTGAAAAATCTGCACCATCGAGACTGGTGGGTTTTGCAACTAAATTCTCCAAAGAGTCCATCTGCACTGAACATAGAATCGGAGACAAGTGGGGGCTGCCCTAGGGTGATCCCCCACCAGAGTTGCTTATGCTGGCTATAGGGCTGCGTGGCGCAGACCAGGAGGTGTCCAATAGCAGTAGCTGAAGGGAGAATCTGTCCTGACGTATTCAAAGTGTACATTGCGGAGTGATGAATCCTCCCCTCCCCTGTCTGAGGCAGGTGCTAAGTATTATCCGCATTTTGCAGCAGTGGAAACTCGGCGATAGACTTTCCCAGGCCACGCACCGAATCAGCGTAAACTACAGTACGTGGCTTGGGCAAAATGACCAATGACTGCTGCAGACGTCCGCTTGGAAAAGAGTGAAAATGGTTCCGATCTCCACTCCCTCCTCCCGTCCAGTGTAAACAGGGTCTTGTTTGTGGGGCTGCGTTTCTAAGCGCGTTCCGAGGTTTGACCAGAGCTCGCTTCAGAAAGGCTGGAAGGCGTTCGGCCGGGCGAGGTCTGACTCCTGGGCACTGCCTGGGCCCGTTTGGCCGAGGTACACGGTGAGGAAAGCTGAAGTCGGTGGGGTTGCGGGGTGCTCCGCAAGGGTTCCTGAGAGCCCAGAATCTGTTACCTGGCTGGGGAGGGGGGAGCGGGGGCTGGGGGG
The DNA here is from genome assembly GCA_003942145.1 of Platysternon megacephalum. Classification (NCBI taxonomy): domain Eukaryota; kingdom Metazoa; phylum Chordata; order Testudines; family Platysternidae; genus Platysternon; species Platysternon megacephalum. The sequence goes on from QXTE01000140.1 coordinate 2,623,554, forward strand.
GAGGGGAGCTGAGCCTCTCTCCTTCCTCAGGGCTGCGGAATGAGACGACGTGACCAAGGAGCTGAACTGGGGGCTGGCACAGAGGTGTGGGAACGCAGTGGGCCCAATCCTCCCGTGCAACCCAGCTCCACTCGGCACAGGCTCCAGCAGGGCTTTAGGCCACATTCAGCCCTACCTATTGCTCTGACGCCAAGGAGCTGGTGTGGCAGCCGGCAATAACTGGAGCATGGAGCACTCTGCCCACACCCCCTTTCCCAGCCTTGCCCCCTGATATCAGAGGCTATGGAGGGGCATGGAGCAGCCATTCGCTGGGGGCCAGCCCTGCTGCTGAGCTGGATTTAGCATCTTTGTAGCCTCTGAGCTGGCTAAGGGGGGCCATGGCACAATGATAAATTGCCCCTCTTCCCTGGATAACAGGGGGACACTTAATGGGGTGTCTGGGGTGAAGAGGGGTTTTTAAAGTCTTTGGAAAACGCTGGGCCTCAGGTGTAAACAGGAGCAACTCAGCTGGAACTAACCGAGTGACGTCAGGGATCAGTTTGGCCTCGGTCCCTTCCTTGCTGTGATAAATGAAGGGAGGGAGGTAGCTCCCTTTTATGGACACCCAGCCAGTAGCTATAAAATCCCTTGTAGTAGCTGTTCTCCAATTGCTCTACTGTAAAGGGTTAAAAAGTCTCACTGCTATGCATAGGTCAAAGGAAGCGAGTGGACACCTGGCCAAAAGAGCCAATGGGAAGGCTAGAACTGTTTAAAATGGAGTAAAGACTCTCCTTTTGTCTGTCTGTTGTTGTTCTCCCGGGGAGAGGTGGACAGGGCAAGAGCGATGCTGTAAGAAGCTTGGGCCAGGTATGAAAAATCATCAGTATCATACCTAGAAACTACTCATTTAAAACCCCAGATCTGTAAGTAGATCAGGAAATGTCTAGAAAGACGCGATTAGGTTTATCCCTTTGATTTCTTTATGGCTTGTGGATTCCTCTGTACTAACCCCAGATGCTTTTGTTTTGCTTGGAACCTTTAAGCTGGACCTCAAGGAAGCTATTTTTGGTGCTTAATCCTTGTAGTTGCTCTTTTAAAATCTAGCGCTAGCCTTAGTTACCAGATGTATTTTCTTTCTTTCTTTCTTTCTTTCTTTCTTTCTTTCTTTCTTTATAAAATTTACCTTTTTAAAGAACAGGGTGGATTTTTGTGTCTTAAGAGGTTTGTGCACGTTATTTAATTAGCTGGTGGCAACAGCTGATTTCCTTTTTTTCTTTCTCAGCTCGTGTGTGTGTGTGTGTGAAAGGGCGTGAGGGTACCCCACAGGAAGGAATTCCCAAGTGTGCCTTCCTGGGCTCTCAAAGGGGTTTTTGCACTTGGGTGGTGGCAGCATCTACCCATCCAAGGTCAGAGAAGAGCTGTAACCTTGGGAGTTTAACACAAGCCTGGAGTGGCCAGAATTAAGTTTTAGAATCCTTGCGGGACCCACCTTCTGCACTCGAAGTGTCAGAGTGGGGAATCAGCCCTGACACTTCCCCTGCAGCACCATGGGTGGGCAGCGAGATCCCGCAGCAGGAGAATAACGTGCTCACTTTAAAAGCTTGGCTGGACTCTCCTAGCTCACCTCCTGGCAAGTCCTGCCTCCACGCTTGTCAGAAAGGCTGCTTGAACGCAGGCACTTCTTGACAAGGCTACTTAAATGAAGAGCCCTGTGTGTTGTTAAGCAAAGAGTGGCGAGTAGTGAATTGTTCTGTGAATTGATGATTGATAACTAACATGACATTATTTTAATAGCGTTCCCTGGTCTCTTCTGGAGAGCAGCAGTGGAGGGATAGAGATGAGTGCAGGAAGAGATGTAACCGTCACCATTTCACCTTCGGGTCTATCTTTAACCCATCTCTTGATGTTGGAATCCATTCGTATTCCTTGAACTTAAGTGCAGCCGTGTTATCAGACCTTCTCTCCTGACCGCTCAATGCTAAAATATGCAGCACCTACCCACCAGACCACCCCTTCCTCAATCACATTGCCGACAGGCTGGAGACAGCTTCCTGAACTGCGGCCAGCCAGCGGCCCTTTGCCCAGAGTGTCTCTAGAGCATCACAGTTGCCAGAAAAACACTGAGAAGGTCTCTCAGATCTTAGTCAGAGCACTAGTATTTGTTCTCCGAGCACAGAGAAATGTGGCAGAGAACTGCTCGGGCTGGCGATGGAGCACAAGTGTGGAAACCGAGCCTGCCTCCATGTTGCCAGTGCTCAGAAACCAAGCTGAGTTCGTAAACGGGGCATCGGAGCTTAGCCAGCCCCTTGACTGTGAACTCTCTGCACGGCACTGGGATGGATTACATTAATCCAGCAGCCGGGAACGGTTGCCAGCAGAGGGCACTCAGTCAGCACTGAAAAGGGAGGGAGATGTCTGTCTGGCGAGCTTAGCCAAGCATTCACAATTTGCTTCAGAGTCACTGGGCCCAATTTGGCACTGTTTACACCGGAATAACTCCTTCCTCTGACGTTCCTGTTACCAGAAGGGGGCCGAAAGGGAGGGACACTAGCCGTGAGGTGATGTAGCTACTGAGGGGGTCCCCAAACACCTGGGACCTCGTTTACCTGCTTATGCCGAGCCAGCCTCGCTGATATGGCTTCTGCTTTTATGCTAGGGGTGGTCGCCTGTTACCAGCCCACGTCATTGACCCTGGCTGAAGTTAACGAGCTGCCCCCGATAAACAGCTAACGACACTGAGATTTTTGGGGCTATGGGTCCCAAGAGGCCATTCAAGGGGAGACGAGCAAAGGTGTGGGGGTACCTCCTGAGGGCAGCATTTGAAGTCCTCCAGCAGGTGGCGCCGTCTTGGTGCTGAAATCTCCAGTACCTGTTCGTGCTGGGTGCTCCGGTGTGTGTGTGTGTTGCTCCCAGAGGGGTTGTGACGGGCTAGAGGCCAGTATTGGCTGGTTCTGCGAGGTGAACTATGACCGAGAGGTGCCTGGGAATTGTATCCAAGTGCCCGGTCCCTGTGCCCGAACGTACATGGGTGATGTAGGTGGTGCCCAGCAATGTGATGTGTGAATCGCTCCTATTACTACTGCTGGGAAATATCGTGTCTATTATGAGCCGTGGCCTTGCTGGGTAGCTACCATCATGGATGGCCTGGTAACTCAGGAAAACAGACGTGTAAGGATGCCATGGGTTGGCCTTACAAGTAACTCACTTCAGTGGATAACGTGACCAGGATCGGGCTCTTACTTGGCAGCTGTGAAAATATATTGTATGCAGAGCCCTTTCCTGCAGCTCAATATCTTCACTGATGTTATCTGATATTCAAAATTCATGCTGCAATTGGGCATTTTGGTCACATGGTGCTGGGTCTGTTTCCCTGATTCGATCAGCCTCATGCTTATGGCGTGAATGGGGGAATTCAGAATTTGCATTTCACTAACCTGCAATACTTCCTTTAACATTAACAGTTCTGCCAGTAATCCTGTCTGCCAGAACACAGCCCAGTGGGAATAGTGAAAGGGAGTGAGCACATAACAAGAATTCCTGCTTGGGCCATCAGCAGGATTTGAACCCAGGACCGTCCTTGCTGAAAGCTTGAGCTAAAAAAGTAATTCCCTTAACTGGCAACGATAGAGGACTCTTATCTCATGTGGACCAGCCGCTAGAGGGCGGCTCTGCCGGTATGAGTTACACACAGTCACAGCAAACTCACTACAACAGGTGCAGAATTTTTGCAATGTATTTATTTCACCGCTGAAGCACAGAGTCACTGTGCAGATCAATACAGAGTTTGCACCGGAGGGGGGCGGTGGAAATGAAAGGGAATTTTTAGCCTTTGAAAAGAAGGCGGATCGTGTCTGCTGTGTGAAATTCAGAGACCTGGACACGAGTAAGACGTGCGTGCGATGAAAAGCATCCTGAAAGTTTGTCCTTTATAATTTGGATGTAGAACTCTAACTTTGTGCAAAATGATAGGGGCCGCCAGGGGAATACAAAAGCTGAGGGGCATGCAGTACCACAGCCCATAATGTTGTTTGAACATTGTCTGCAAATCCCAGAACGGGCCATTAGAAATTAAAGAGATGCTGTTAATCTGAGCTGGAAATAAAGCAGAACACACATGAGCTCCTCTGGTTGGTCTAGACTACTTGTGGTGTCAACTTCAATTGGAATAAACAAGTGTTGCTCGGCTGTACTGAGCTACTGGAATGCAGAGTGTTGCTGAGAGCTAGAGATTTCTCAGTTCCCAGATGACAACCACTTGCCCAATTTCTGCTCATTTTTAAACACAGGCAGTTGTGAAACCGAGAGGGTACTCATGGGTGCTCATTACTACTTCTTCTTTTGTGAGAGCTTTTCCTCCAGCGCCCACTTCTTGCTCTCACAGGGGAGTCCATATCAAATATTCAAGGCAGATTACAGCAAGAACCACACACGCACAAAAAAAAAAACCACACCCTAAAATGTTCAGTTGCTCAGATAAAGGCGCTAAAAAGGTTCTATACAGAAGGGGAGGCTTTCTCAGTCCTTGCTCCCTGGGCAGTTCCGTTTTTATTAATGCCGAGCCAACGTCTGTTCTGCAATGGGTCCCAGTTGGACATGCCACAGTTTATTATATGGTATGAATAAAAAATGGCTTCCAGGGGTAACACGTGTGACTAATTCCAAAAAATGTTTGTGTAGCACTAATTAAAAAAAAACCGTGACAAGTGTAACCCTCTGATAGGTATTGGGCCTGTTTGAAATGAGTTTGGGGGTCTCCAGGTCTGTTCCTAGTGAATACATTGTCTGCGTTACTAAAAGCACCATTGTAACAGCCATTATTCATAGATTCTAAGGCCAGAAGGATCCATTGAGATCATCTAGTCTGATGTCCTGTATACCACAGGCCAAGAATTTTACCCAGTGCTTCCTATAACCTGTGACTGAGCTGTTTACATTTTTTTTTTTTAAATCTTATCTTGATTGAAAGACTTCAAGTGAGGGAGAATCCACTGCATACCTCAGTTCATTGCCCATACTGGTTGGACTACGTTTCCCATGATTCACCGCAGTCATTGTCTATCTCACTGCCAGGGGCATGGAAAATGCAGCCTGACTGGCTGAGGTACCTGCACTACAACTCCCATGAGGCACTGTGGTGGCATTTCAGGATCAAAACAGTTGTTTTCAGCCAAAACCTGAACATTTCAGTTTCTGGACATTCCGGTTTCCAAAGGGGAAAAAACAAACTTTTTGCTCAGAAAGCAGATTCTTTTCATGAAAAATCTCATTTAGTTGAAAACCTGATTTCCCCCCCCCCCCCAATCAAAAACCGTTTTGACAGAAAAATTTCAACTATCCCTACTAGAGACCTGATTAGGGCTCCTATCAGGAACGTATCTAGAACTGGCCCAATGACTTGCTATCAATATAGCTGACACAGGCTGGGGTGCTCCTTCCAAAATGTTGCTTGAGGGGCATTTATTGGACTAGCTCTAAGGTAAGAAAGTGCTTCAGTCCCACTGGTCAGGGATGAAGCACATTGGCAACACATTGTAAAATGCTCGTGCTGTAATGGACCAGGGCATAGGCAGTCCAGCCTAGCGGTCATGGCTGGGCTGAGGTCTGCCCACCAGGGGATGGTAATTGCCAGGCAGGAACTGGAGGAATCCTAAGAGCCAGGTTCCGTAAGCAAGAGTCAGGGTCAGGCTGGGGTCAAAGACTGGAGATCAGAGGCAGAAGAATCGAGAGGCAGCAGGAGATTAAGCAAGGTCTGGAATTGCAGAGGGCCAAAGTCTGTGTGGTTGCGCGGACAACCCTTGGGGTTAAATAGGGTGCGTGGCCAGTCAGAGGGCTGCAGGGTACCGTCAATCTGAATCTTTTGGGCAGTACTTCCTGTGGCGCCTACTCTCCATAGAGCTACCTGGCTGTGCCTTTGCATGGCCTCCGAATGGCACTGTGAGACTACCAGCCATCCCATGCCACGCAGACCTGGGTTCTAATCCCTGGGTGCTTTACCTGGTCTTGTCTACACTAGGACTAGTGCTGCTGATTGCAAAGGTGGAAGCACTAGTCTAAGACAATGCGCTGGTGGTTTAACTCCCATATTGTGTAGATGTGCTTTGAGCCAGGTTAGGCAGCACAGCATTTAAATGCCCAGTGACTACCCAGTACCTTGTCGACACCAGGTTCCATGAGTGGTGCTGAGTCAGTGGTGAATGGTGGGGAAGGCCAGGATATAGACCGGCCAGTGAGCATGTCCCACTGCTCATCTGGCACCTTTCATGATCTCTAGCAAATGTTTAGAAGTTAAAGTCCAAAAAATGGCCCTAGCAAGAAATTCCTTAGTTTAGGGCAAAATTCTCCACACCACTCTGATCTCAATGGGCATGCATGCAGAGAACACACGAGTGATCCCTTGAGCAGACTGAGAGGAATTTTGTCTGGAATGAACAGTTTAGATGCTGTTTAATTAGTGTGTTTTGAACCTTGTCTTAATACTAACACATTTTGAAACTGAAGTGGGCTTTAGCCCACGAAAGCTTATGCCCAAATAAATTTGTTAGTCTCTAAGGTGCCACAAGTACTCCTCGTTCAAAGTATTTTTGTTACCAGTACAGCATCATAAACTTGCTCTGTCCTCTGCCAGGAATTTGTCATTCATGAAAGTCATTTTGTACTTAGGGCAACTGGGGGAAAAGTGACATGTGATTTTTGGACTGTAGCTTTGGATGGGAATATAAATTTTCTCCAAGTGAGATGATGCTACAATAAGAGACATTTGGAAACTGGCCAAAGCCCATGAGTACAATTTTTGCTTCATTTTCAACATCCTCCTCTAGAAATACTTTGCAGTTTCTTTCACTCATTCTTTTAGAGTATAATTGTGGTGGTGGTGTTTTTAATTATGCGGCAGCATGTAATATCTAGTTACAGGTATGATTAGAGGTTGTCTTGTGTTAACCTAGGGATGCAGGGTCAGATCATGACTTTTAAATCTGGAATGACTCCATTGAAAGCAACTGAGATATTCCCTATTTAAACGGGTGTAACAGAAACTGACTCTCAGTACCTGTAATTACATGGAATGTGCATCTCAGAACAGCATGGCTCACGGTGAGGTCCTTCCCTTCCCCTGAACACAGATCTGTTTGCTTTCATTGGAGGGTGGCCTGGAGCATTTGACTCCTTATCCCACTGATCGAAGTAGCCTTGATTTTACTACTTCTCCTCTTGCAGCCCAGCAGATTAATGTCACACTGATCTCTGTAAAGATTTTGGATTCAATGAGTCTTCTGTTGACCACTGCATGGACACAACTCTGAGTAGGGCAGAGTACTTTCTCTACTAATGCTAGCACCCTGAATAGCTACTGTAATACATTGGCTGGGTGTGAATGTAGGGGAATCCTCTAGGACAGTGGTTCTCAAACTAGGGCTGCCGCTTGTTCAGGGAAAGCCGGGCCAGTTTGTTTACCTGCCGCGTCCGCAGGTTCGGCCGATCGCGGCTCCCAGTGGCTGCAGTTCGCCACTCCGGGCCAATGGGAGCTGCAGGAAGCGGAGCGGGCCGAGGGATGGACTGGCCGCCGCTTCCCGCAGCCCCCATTTGCCTGGAGTGGCGAACTGTGGCCAATGGGAGCCGCGATCGGCCGAACCTGCGGACGCGGCAGGTAAACAAACCGGCCCGACCCGCCAGGGGCTTTCCCTGAACAAGCGGCAGCCCTAGCTTGAGAACCACTGCTCTAGGATCTATAAAACAAAACCATGTCACTGAAGAAGGCTGCTCCCCCAGGATTTCCATAGCAGCGTGGCGCTTGCTCCTTGTCGTTGAAAATGCACTTCGTTAAGAAGTCTGAACTCTAATGCAAGCTGCAAGAGCCCTGTTTCCTGAGTGGCGTAGAACTCTGACTGTAATTCTGCTCTCCCAGCCCAGCATCGGCTGGCCTTGCATTTCAGGAAATGCACACATGCGTTCGCTTTGCCAGATACCTGACTGCCTTTTGGTTGACTCCAGTTTTGCGGGGACACAGTGAATTAGTGCCAGGAAATAATTCCCACCAAGCCTTCTCAGGGGTAATACCCACGTCCTGTCGATGTGTTGTTGTTTTTTACCCAGTAGGTAACTCTGATCCTGTGGCACCTTTCACTCTGGGATCTCAAAGTGCTTTTCAAACCTCACGCCTCACCTCACCCCTGTGAGGGCAGCTAAGGGATCACGTCACCCAAAGCTTGGGTGTAACTCAGAAGCTGTTTGCTATTGCACAGCCTGGCGTGAAATGTTTCAGGGAGGAAGTGGTGAAGAACGCGATATGCAATTCACAGTGTGGGGAGGCAGACGGTAATTACTGAAGGTAGAGTCTGGCTTGGGCCCTGGGGTTAACACCCTAACTCCACCAGCAGCAGCAACAACAACAAAAAAAGCACCATGTAATCTTTCGTAACCATAAGCAGTCCGGCCCTATTCTGACATCTCATCCCAACAGCAATGTGCCCCCTTAGACAGCAGCAGGGCAGGTTCAGCAGTGTCTCAGATGGAAGGAGAATATCACCCCTGAATCACCATTTTGCAGCACGTGGATGCTTCTTTGTAGGTCTTCCATCCAAGTGACGACCCCACCCAACCCTGCTGAAGCTGGAGGCATCTGACAGGATCACAGCACAAAGTGTTACAGCTACAGGCTAACCACAGCCTCTAATTACTCATCATTTCCCCCTTCCCACCCTCCTTTTGTGGCTGTTTTTATTTTTTTCTAACTCTGGATGGTTTGATTTCTCCACACTGGCACCTGTAGCACACTGCAATTGAGCAGATGAGTCACATGCCACCCACGTTGTACCTCTAGAAAGATGGTGGCAAGGTGCCAGAGGCCTACCTAGCCTTGCTCCTCACCCATTTTGTCCGCACAGTTAAACGATCCAGTTTTATCCCAGTAAAGGGAATACAGCCTGCTCCTGGTTTTCCCTGGGCGGCTGGGTGTTCCTCATGCACGTCTCCTCAAGAGAAGGCACGTTGACTGCTCTGCAGAAATCTAGCTCTGGAGCGACCTTCTTGTGTACTGTCTGGTTTGAACCTTTGCCATTTTGCTGGCCGGCCAAGCACACTCCACTGTAAAACCTGCCACTGGTGTGGGCAGAAGGGCCTGGGAGGGGGAAATCGCATGGACCTGGCACGTTCTTGCTGAAACCCGTGGGCTGGCTGGGTGAGAGCCCAGGGCAACATTCAGTGCTCCAGAGAGAGAGAAGGGGGTGACATGACACAGGTATTCATGCATTTCACTACAGCTCCCGCACGCGCTCTGTCCAGTGCAGTATTGCTCCTACTTGAGGCCGAGCCTGTGTCCCTGCACCGCTGTGGCTCAGGCTGGAGGGTGGCAATGGTAATTCTGCTCCAGGGTGACCTGAAGGGCCAATCCCTCCTGGGAACTGCTACAGTGTCTTGTGCAGCTCTCCAAAAGCCCTGGCTTCTCGGCCTGCCTGCCCTCCCCAAGGCATAAAGTGCCTGCCGGTGCAGACTCATCTGAGAACAGGAAAGCAGGAGGCAGATGGTGGAACACATGCTTCTGAAAGCGAACCCCTCCGCTGTGGTTTTGTACTCGTAGGCAAATGGATTTTGCGGCTCCAGTCAATCTACTCATAGCTGGAGAGTCACTTGGCAAGCGCTGGGGAACTACCACCCCCAGCACCGCACCCTGTGCTGTCTTGTAGGCAAATAACACACAGCGTGTTGCAGTTTCAGATAGGCCAAGGTGGCTGCTTGGGTTTTTTTTGTTTTGTTTTGTTTTTTTTAAGCAAACGCCTATATCCATTTTAAAGAGAGACGAATGGCTGTGGTCAGTCCCCAGCAGCTGGGATCTAAACCAGATCGGGAGTTGGATTATGACAGGTCTGGCGAGCCAGGGGTGTTCACACACTTGGCAGCAGAGCGAGAGCAGACTGATCCACACCAAAGAGGGTTTTGCAAGAATAGCAGGTTCCGTTTCTTCTTTCGTGCTGAGAGCGAGAAGTAGCTGCCGCCCACCACCCAGCCACACGCTGCGGCCACAAAGTCTGTTTGCTTTAGCAGCCTGGTTACCCCTTCTCCTAGGTGTGTGGGAGGGGATGGGCTCCGGCTTGGAGGAAAGTAGTCTTGCCAGTATTGGGCAGTCTGTGCTGGTGTGGGGCACGCTTAACACTGACTAGAAACATGCACCACCTCTCGGTGACACAGGTCAGACTACACCAGCATCTACCCAGCTGTGGGAATTGAGAATGGCAAACAGAGGAAGTGGTCAACTTTGAAACCGAACTAAGCTTCTTTGGCTCAGACACATTGGGATGAAGCTAGTTTCTGTTGAGTAATTTCAGAAACTAATCTAGCTGCTTCTTAAACTGGCGCAAGTCTCAGTAAATGTATGTGGGCACTTACGCCAGCCTACTTTAAGAAAAAGAAATGAATCCCGCTGTAATCCTATGTTTACTCTATAGGATTTTACTAACCAATAGGAAAATGAAATGAATCCACTGTATTTTTCTAATCTTTTGATTTCAACACTTTTAGTTTGTGTCCTTCTGTTTTCAGTTTAGTCACTAGGCAGGGGTTCTTGCAACAAAAATTTTGGTGGCCGGAGAGTGCGGCCACCAACTCTTACTGGTGGCCACCCTGACACTTCTTCCTAAAATACTTGATTAACTGTAGGAAAAACAAATAAATAGCACATACACACGTCCATATCCTTGTAATTTATTCATGTAGGGGTTTTTTGCAGACTCAATAATCAAAATATTACTGTGAAATGTGATATTTGTATGTTTGTTAATATCAATCACTTTTCACAGGACACTTAGTAACTATCTGGAAGGCTGTGAAAGGTGATACTTGCTGAGAAAAGTGATATTAACAAACATGTATCAGAGGGGTAGCCGTGTTAGTCTGGATCTGTAAAAGCAGCAAAGAATCCTGTGGCACCTTATAGACTAACAGAGGTTTTGCAGCATGAGCTTTCGTGGGTGAATACCCACTTCTTCGGATGCAAAAACATTTGGTTTTTGCATCCGAAGAAGTGGGTATTCACCCACGAAAGCTCATGCTGCAAAACGTCTGTTAGTCTATAAGGTGCCACAGGATTCTTTGCTGCATTAACAAACATGCAAGTCCCAGGACAATTTAAGCCCTGGGTTGTGTGTGTGTGTGTGTGTGTGTGTGGAGGGGTGGTCAGAGGTGAGGCAGTGGGGGACATGGTGGGATGGATGTGGGCTGGGAAGGCAGTGAGGGTCCGGGCGATGGAGGGGTGGATGCAGGGCTAGGAAGCCAGTAGATCCAGGGCTGATGGGGAGAAGGGCATGGATGCGGGGCCAAGAGAGAGGAGGATGGGTGGTGAGCCCCGCAGCTGCGTGGCTGGAGCCGGGGGTTGGTGAGCTGGGGGCAGGAGCTGCATGGCCGGGGCACGACCAGACCCTGGAGCTGGGTGCTGGAGCCCAGGGCCGCGTGGCCAGATCCGGGGGTCAGCCGCTGCTGCGTGCCTAGGGCCGGGGATTGGTGCCTGCTGCCGCGTGCCTGGGGTCAGGGATCGGCGCACCCGGGGCCAGGGATCGGTGCCTGCTGCCGTGTGCCCGGGGCCGGGGATTGGCGCCTGCAGTCAGCGCCCGCTGCCGCATGGCTGGGTCTACAAGTCGGCACCCGGGGTCAGTGGCTAGGACTGGGGGTCGGAGCACGCGACTGGGGGTTGGTGCTGGGGTCGGGGGTCGGTGCCTAGGGCCAGCGGCTGCTGCCGGGATTGAGGGTCGGGGCCCCAAGCCGGCACCGCATGGCCAGAGACGGGGATTGGAGCCTACAGCCGCGTGGCCAGGGGTTGGAGCCTCAACAGAAGCCCCATGGCCACAGGCCAGCGCCGCGTGGCCAGAGCTGGGGATCAGTGCCCGAAATCCTGGAGCTGGATGTTGGTGCCTGAAGCCCCATGGCTGGAACCCTGGTCCGTGCAGCCAGGCTCCCTAAGTCCCACCGCTGGAGCCCACCTCCCAACCACCCCAGGGCTGAAGCCCGAGCCTCCATGTCCCCCCCGGTAGAGAACTCAGCGTGGTGCCCCACCTGTCTCCAGGGGCCCTGCAGGGCTGTGCATCCAGGAGGAACGGGGGGGGGGCAGATGCTTTGCTTCCCCTCCCCCCCCCCCCTCCATCACCTCTCAAGAAGCTGTCATGGCCGTAGGGAAACCCCCTGGTGGCCGCGTGCGACCATGGTGGCCGCATTCGAGAAACGCTGGTCTAGGGGTGATGTTCCCTCCAATCTTTGTGTGTGTTCTTATCCTTTTGTAAACTGGAGTAATTTTTGCCATTGAATCAGTCCTGGAGAGAATGCGTCTGCTTTGCTCTGTTCTTTGAAGATGTCTGTTCTTTAAACAGTTTCATTTCAGCATTTCCCCTCCGCATCCTTTTCATTGTGTCCCTCTTTTGGGCTGCAGCACATTCAGTCTCATCTCCATGCCCAGACTGATCTCCCACGCAGTTTAGATCCCAACATTTCTGTGATTTCTATATCGGGCAGACTGGACTACCCAGCTGAATGTGCAGCTTGGCTTTGAGAGGTGACACTGTAAGAGTGACATGATGGGATTCCAGGTTGTCTCTGACTTTAGGATGACAACTGCTTGGTTTACAAGTAAAATACTTTTTCTCCGAACTACCAGCCCTGCAAACTCAACCTGGGATCTGAATGCTGAGCTGGCTTCTTTCTGGTTTCAAATTATCATGAACCTTAAAGATTCTGTCCACAATAACACCTTTGCAAAGTTCTTCTGAAGCTGGGCAGAATTGGCCTTGACGTTGAAGGAAACAGGCCACATTTTAAAATTTGGTACCCACACTTAGGCACCTGAATACAAGGGGTTTCTTTTGCAGAGGTGCTGAGTGTCTGCAGCTACATGGATTTCTTTGCCATGTTGGTGTTACAATCTAGTCCACATTTTATAGCAGCACAATAGTAACTGACGGGGGCACAACTTGTGACACACACGTGCTATAAATCTACTAGTGCAAGTGCTCTCTAGTGTCAGTAAAGAAGACGCCCTGTAGGTAATACACTGACCTTTAGAAATGGGCTCTATTGGCCATTGCTTTTAACAAAACAAGCCAGAATCAGAACTTTTTCAGTGATCTTTCAAAAATCCTTGTTTTCGTGTATTTCTTAGTTGGAAACAGAAATCACATATCATTTAATTTAAATAATAATGCTGAGTGTCTGAAAAGGGAAAGTACTCTATAGAATGCTACTAGCGTGGGCCCAAAGTCAGTCGGAGCCTCCATAACTCCAGCAAACGAGCCCTGTAATCCAGCAGAGCTGCCAGCTGCCGCTGCCGTCCATCCCTCGGTAATCGCGCGTCCTTTTCTTGCAGAATCCCATCCCTGGTGCCACAGGTGTAAAATACTAGATCTAGGCATGGTCGAAAGCCCCAGTCTTTTTCCTCCCTCACAAAACATTTCCAATTGAAACTTTTCCTTCAAAACGTTTGATGTATTTTAAAAAAAAAAATTCCTGGGAAACTTTAAAAACGACACATTTTTTTTGAGTTGGAAATTTCATTTTGATTCAGTTCTTAAACTGAAGAAAAAAAAAAATCAAAACGTGGACAATGTTCCCCCTGCCCCACTCACACACATTCTCTTTTTTTCTTTTTTGTCTTTTTCCACAACAACGTCTCCAAACGTCTGTAACTTTGGAAAAGTGGCATTGGCAATTTTATGTTTGCTTTTGTCCCCTGTCGCTTTCCCGATGTCGGAGAAGATTTGAGAAGTTAGAGTGGGGGAAAAAGAAAAAGAGAAAGTGGGGGGCCTCTTCCCCTGCCCTCGACATGATTCTTTCTATTGGATTTAGTGGCCAAAAAAGAGAAACAGGAAAACAAAACGTCAACATTTTGAAAATTTGGGTTTCGGACATGCATGAAAATTTCAGTTGGAATGAAACCGGAAAAATTAAGTTTCAAAATTTCCAGTTGAAATATTTTGTTGAAAACATTTTTTTGTGAAAAAATTAGTTCAGTGTATTTCCCCCTCCCCCCTTGGAAAATTCAGGGAACTGAACCAGAACTGGAGAACCAGTTTGAACTGGTATTTTTACTTGAACCAGAACTGAACCTGAACCAGAATTTTGTTCTACCTAAGTAACCCGAACCAGAACTGAACTGAGAAAAGGGTTACCAGTTAAAATTAAAGGGTCAGCATTTTTTAGAGCTCAATATTTTAAAAAACGGTGACCATATCAGCATGATAAAACAAGCCAAGACAATAACAAACAGGCATGTGATTGCTACCAGAAAGGCCTGGCCCATGAGAACGAGAAGAGGAGGCCAGCCCGTGAGAGCAGGGAGGGAGAGGGGAACCCTGGATAACACACGAGGCAGTAGGGGCCCCGGAGACAGATGAACCATCTCTGAGACTGCCCCTGGGGAGAGAAGAGGTGGGGTGTTCCCTGGTCCCAGAAGTTAACAATAACTCTTCAAGCCCAAGGAAAATGTAATGACTCCCTAACCCTTCTCCCCCTCAGACAGGCCTCCTCCCACCCACCCCAAATCCCTGGGGCAGCTCCTCCCTCCACTTTCCCCACTGGAGGCAGGGTCCATGCTCCAAACTCCAATTGATCCTTTCACCGGGGAGGTTCAATAAGAGAGAGAAAATCTTACAGGATGTGATGTTAGCTCGCGCCAACAAATTGTTCATAAAAAACAAAAGTGTGTTTATTTGACAACACGCAAACACTAGGAAAACTCAGGTAAAGTTTAAAAAAAAGGTCAAAAATCAAAATAATTTCTATTCTAAGTTTCAGCTCTTTGAATTTACTTCCACTAGGACTGGAATTTGATTTGAACTGGTAACTGAGCCGTAATTTCTTTTTGGTGGCTTGAACTGGACCTGAGCGCACTGAATGCAACTGAAACTGAACTCAACCCAAAATAAATATCAGTTTGACTTCCTGGGAAAACTTTGACCATTTCTGCTTAGAAACTCAGAAATGCCACCGGCCGCTTTCTTCATGGGCCTAACTTCAGGCACTCAAGTTTTCCAGTGTTTGCCTAAGCTGACAATTCTACTGATGCTTGAACCAGGTGGGGGTGCAGCCTCTGTGGGGCCAGCAGGTGTAGAAAGCATTAAAACCCAGCAGATCTGAAATTACTCAACCCAGTTTGTCTGAGCCACTGAACCTTAGCTCAGTTTCAACGTTAGCCACTTCCTGTGTTTGCCATTCTCACTCCCCACAGCTGGTTTGGCCCTGGTGTAGTCTGGCCCATACGTTAGATTCAGTGCTAAGCCCGCCCTGCATCCGGACAAAGCACCCTCAGCAGAGAGGCTGATTTCCTCCGAGGCTGATCCCACTCTCTGTGCTGAGTAAGACCCGACAGCCGTGCTTCACTTGTGCCGGGGCTTGCCAGGGCTGAGGCCCGGCCCCTCTGGGCCTGGCGGTTCGGAGCCCTGGCCCCTCTGGGCCTGGCGGTTCGGAGCCCCGGCCCCTCTGGGCCTGGCGGTTCAGAGCCCCGGCCCCGCTGGGCTTTCTGCATCTGTTATGAAAGTAAAAACATTCCTTGCACCCCGGCACCTCTTTCATTACAAATTAAGCACTGCATGTCAGCCTTCTGTTTGGCAACTATTGACCAGTAGTAAGAGGAAGGGCAGGGGCTACAAAAGCAGAAGGAAGCCCTGGCTTAGGCTGGGTTAGACAATCGTCGTCCTTCACCCCTTTAATTGGATAATACAGCCTCCCGGGTGTGCATGTGGAGGTGTGAGGCCGACGGAGGGGGTTGCTTGTTTTTGGATACCAACAATCCTCCATTTATCCAAATGCAGATGCCATCCATGTTGTTTTCTTCGCTACGCATTTAAGGTTTACTCCTGGCACACAGGCTAGTTACAACACTGTTTGCTTTCACCACCTGTTGGCCATAAAATGGAAGGAGGCAAAGGGCACAACTGAGTGGCGCTGCTTTGCGTGGCCAGCTGTGTAAGAGATGAATGTGATGGCACTTCTGGCTATCAGACGTGCAATACAGAAGTGCAAGAATTCCTGCTCCTTTAATAACTTGCATTGACCTCCTGCCAGTAATCTGGAAGGAAGTGGTTTGTGGGGAATGGTGACAGTGATGAGTTTGTTCTGAAATGTGGCTATCGCTTGAGGTTTCTGCTTTGGAAAGCTGACTAATTTCCACCGAGAGCAGGCCACAAGAAAAAAAATCCCAAGGAATGACTGTGCCGCTAACCTTTTGACACGTAGTTTCAACAGAGGCAAGATGGGTTTGGGTGACATGGAAACGTTAAGAGCTGAACACCGCCTCCTAAGTGTTATCAGTGCCGCTTCACTCCACACAACAAGCAGCTGGTGTTACCCATCTTGATCTCTGAGGTCTGGGATCTGCTGACTGTCACTCGTCTGAGAAGCAGTGGAGAGCACGCAGGAAGAGTCGGGGCAATAAATATTGATAAACTCCCATCAGTTTCTTCATGGGCCTGTTGATGCGCCTTGCAAATCCAAGTGCCTTTAAATGTTTCCTCCAGCACTGCAGGAGAAGCGCATAGCTGATGATGGGGCTCTGACTCTCTTACAGGACAATTCGTGAAAACAAGGAGAGCCGCCTTTGAATTGTAGCCCAAGTTTTAGACTGTAAATTCCTCCATGGAAAAGCACCCGGGAAGAATTAGTGACACATACTTGAGTGTTCAGTTGGGGTGTAGGAGGGCGTAAGCTTCTTAATTCACGTCCTGTTTAGAAATTTCAGTGAACATGTTGAGCATCCTTGTTCCTCAACAGCTGAAAGAATAACTGACTCATACCCTAGATTTAGGGGAGAAGCCAAGCCCCTGCAGAAGTCTGCTAGCATATGAATGGATCTCAAAGACAGAAATAAATCCTGATATGCTAATGTGACCAGCACAGCATCATGCTGTTATTAAGGATATGTAGTGGGAGTGCGGACTGAGGAGTTGGCCGATAAAAGTCCTCTTCCTGTCTCTCCTGCTGGCTCTGTGCTATCCCGATGTGCTCAGATCCCCGGTGATGGGTGCCTTAGAAGAACCTAGACAAGTATCTATAGAATGCCTAGACTTGGGACAAGTCACATGAGCAGTCTGTGCTGCACGGTGATCTGTATATAGGGGTGATAATGCATTTACTTCCTTTTTTATTAAGCACGTGGTGCTCTTTGGCTGAAATAATTGTATCAAGTGCCACATACTTAATATCTGGATTCTTGTGTCTGATTAGCCCATTTTTATTGGCCTGAATGGCAGTTCCCTCTGGACCTTTGAACCCAGCTCGGATCTATTTCTGTTGCTTTAACTTCTGAGTAGGAGACATCAATATCCTCATGGCAGCAATAGGAATAAATACATATTCGAGATTGCCTATTGAGAGGTTCCCATTTCTGATGTTAGTGCAGAGGGGACAGGTGTAAAGTGACTTTGGCTTTGAAGCAGTTGAAATTTAGGAGGTTAGGCCCTTGCTAATTTCTTTCTCCAAAGTAGCTTAATTTGGTGGGTGGCAGGATGCAATTTGCATTTGTTTGGCTTTCCAGTGAAACGTTTGGCACAACACGCTCCCTAAATAGCAGACTAAATTTCTCTACCTAGACTTAAAAAAAAAAATATCCTGCCAAATGAAAGGACATATTCCAGTATTTTTTTGTTGTTACAACAAATTGGGTGGATACTGTCAGGCTTCTGTATTCTGGGAATGCGTCCAGAGTCTCTTTGTGTGTAAGTCAGTTACCATGTAATTGTCAGCTTAAATTGCAGTGTTGGATAACTTAGCTTAGTTGTAAGATAAACTGCCTCTCTTCTGACACAGCATCAGCACTGTGAGGGCAAGGAGTTTCTCTCTGGCATTCCCTGTTCTTCGGCATGACAGAGACTCCTAGGAGACTGTAAAGAACTGCAAAACGCAGTGGATGCTGGGCTGGAAAACCCCTGGCCCTGCTGGGTGGCTTGGCAAGCATATTGTAAGCGAGTACGAGACGATTTCCCATCAGCACTTCCTGATCCTCAGTGGAGAGAGATGCCTTGATAAAATCCTGCCTCCACTGTGGTGTACGAGTGTGGTCTAATGGAAAAGCTACTGCACCAGAAAGGACTGTCACTCTAAGTGTGGACGTGGCAAATTGTCATGCGAAATACCTGGTTAGCCCAGAGGTTAAACTGAGGTACTAATGGGTGGTCAACCACATTGCTTCCTTTCCAGACAAACCGCTTTCCATGCAGTGATAAGATCTGTAACGTTGGGTGATTTCTTCTCCACACCACCTGGAGCGGTGGGAGGGAAAAGTCCTTGGAGGGAATGGGAATTTGTCCAGTTACTTCCTCTTTCATGATGCCAGCTTGTTGTTTTGTTGTTGTTCAGCCAGCATCCCAATGACAGTTCCTGCTAGACAGTACTTGCACGTTAAGGTTCGGTCGTTTCTTGGCTTTGATTTCCACCTTCCCCAAATTCTTAATTCCACGGAATATTTAACCTCTTGTGACAACAGTCAATTACACGTCTCCCATTGGAATTTATAGGGGCGGTCCTATTCGAACAGCTCTACTTTAGTGAATACTGTCAATGCTGCTTTCAGTTTGTTGTGCAATTCTTTTTAGACAAGGAAACCACGACATCCGTTTGATCACGAGCCATGCAAGTGATCTGGGAACAGAGCTGTGTAATAATGGAGAATTTCAGTGGTTTATGAGAAAGTGGAACACCCCTTGTTCCACCTCAAGCCTCTTGCAACAACAAGTGATTTGTGCAGGTGGGAAACCTCTCTCTTTGTCAGAAAAAGCTGATATCATTGTGAGCATGGCAAACCCCGTGAAGGTGATTAACACTGTGGTCACATGACTCCCACCATAGAATATCAGGGTTGGAAGGGACCTCAGGAGGTATCTAGTCCAACCCCCTGCTCAAAGCAGGACCAATCCCCAACTAAATCATCCCAGCCAGGGCTTTGTCAAGCCTGACCTTAAAAACCTCTAAGGATGGAGATTCCACCATGAGTGATGTTGAGAAAGTGGATAAGGAAAAGTTATTTACTTATTCCCATAATACAAGAACTAGGGGTCACCAAATGAAATTAATAGGCAGCAGGTTTAAAACAAATAAAAGGAAGTTCTTCTTCACGCAGCGCACAGTCAACTTGTGGAACTCCTTACCTGAGGAGGTTGTGAAGGCTAGGACTATAACAATGTTTAAAAGGGGACTGGATAAATTCATGGTGGCTAAGTCCATAAATGGCTATTAGCCAGGATGGGTAAGAATGGTGTCCCTAGCCTCTGTTCGTCAGAGGATGGAGATGGATGGCAGGAGAGAGATCACTTGATCATTGCCTGTTAAGTTCACTCCCTCTGGGGCACCTGGCATTGGCCACTGTCGGTAGACAGATACTGGGCTAGATGGACCTTTGATCTGACCCGGTATGGCCTTTCTTATGTTCTTATGTTCTTATGTTCACCACCTCCCTAGGTAACCCATTCCAGTGCTTTACCACCCTCCTAGTGAAAAAGTTTTTCCTAATATCCAACCTAAACCTCCCCCACTGCAACTTGAGACCATTACTCCTTGTTCTGTCATCTGGTACCACTGTGAACAGTCTAGATCCATCCTCTTTGGAACCCCCTTTCAGGTAGTGAACTGCCATGCACTGCCATGGTTCGACTGTGGTATATCGTGAGGAATATAGTCCAGCTAAGGGAGGACAATAGGAGTAGGAGGCAGCCCAGCTGTATGTTTTGTATTCCTCATGAAAAATGGTGACTAAACTTTATTTTTGTCAAAACGCTTCACGGAATTTTTTAGGGTTTTGTTTTCTGATTGATGAAAACCGGACAAATTTCATCAAATCTTTTCTCCTTACGTTGTCAAAAAGGCATTTTTAATTTTAAAAAAGTTTGAGCTAGTGCTAGTCTCCGTGTAGGCCCCTCAGAGAAATAATCTCTGTTTCAAAATCTCCTCGTTGCCCACAAGCAAAGCAGAGAGAAAATTCAGGGTGCACAGACCCCAGGAGAGGGACCAGCCATTCAGTTCATACTGCACAGCAGAGTGGGTTAACAGGGAATCACTCTGTGCTTGGCATCAGCTGGCACATCTCAGCAATACCATGTGGCAAATTCATTGTGTCAACACTTGCTCCGCTGATTATATTGCCCTTTCTAAATGTGTTTGGTTGGCTGGTGCTCCGAATGAGGCCTTTTACCACACACATGGTCATTTGCTTAACAGTATCCATAACTGTTTTGCAGGGACATTTGGCTTTGAAAAAACAGGTTGCTCTCATGGCCTGTTGCTTTATTATATTAAACATGATGTGGCAAACTTTGCCAGCCAACCCTCTGAAGCTTGCAAGCTTAACTGTTCTTCACCTGGTGGGTTTGCTCCTTATCAAGAGGCCCGAAGTGCCTGCCTGCTGGATTGGAAGGAATCTCACCGGAGCGCCAGCAGACGGCTCCACGCACTCAAGCCAAGGGAGCCCCTGTAGCATATGGTCACTTTCCGAGCAGGGTTACAGTCTCCTATCTAGTTCTAAGTTATTATCCTGTTTTGGCATGTCTGTGGAACGGGCTCACACCTGGCTGGTGACCGTGTGCAGGAGGAAGAGGGGCTTTTGAAAGGCTTCCATTTGTTTTCAAAGGCGCAGCATGCACTACGCCCCGATAAGCTCAGTTCTGGCTTGGAGAAAAGACGTCCCTGTTGGCGCTGCCACCTACTGCGTCACAGGGCTTTCCTTGGGGGTCTCCCATCTAAGTGGCTGTGCAGACCTGACCCTGCTTAGCTTGAGAGATCTGTGAAGATGTCAACTCAAATGAGGGGCAATTTGTTTCTTGTTTTGAAACCAAATCCCAGAGAAATGAAGGCAGAGAGCCGGAGGCTGACTGCGTCGAAGCTGCAAGCTTTCAGGGGCTGAAGAGTATTTGATAGTTTGGCTTAGTTCCTGAGCTCTCCAATGGTACTCTTAAATTTAAGGGATTAATTTCCTCTTTGGCTTATACAAACTCACCTCAGTCTCCGGTGCCAGGCCAAACTGAAGAATGTGGCTTTGGGGTTTTTGTTCCTTTAAGCAAACAAGAGCTTGCTTGTAAAACAGACATTTCCACCACAGGCTAGTCTCCGCTCCTAGACCTCATTGTTCGAGCCCAGGACGGAGATGCAGTGACAACGGAAAGACGATTTCCACTGTTTTCCCTGCTTCGCAGAGGGGTCTCCGAACGCCTCGTTTTAGAACTTCTCCTTGTGTCATTGTTAGGTGGCTGCGCTCTGAGGGGCTCTAATCGGATGTGATGGAAAGTGACCGGATCTGTAATGCAGTCTGACACGTCCAAGAGGCTTATCAGCACTCAGCCTCAGCTCAGATGGCCCTTGATTTACTGCTGCATGCAGAAGCTGTGCTGAGAGTTAAAATGCCCTGTGCTACTGGCAAACTGACAGTCCTGATCTCTGATGAGCTGCATTATACGTGGGTAATTCAGCACATCCCTAAATAATGGGATTAATAGTTTTAGAGGGTCTGTTACCCAGGCTAATGGTTCATTGCTGAATCATAAAGGGTTGCATTATGCTTCTGATTTATTATAGGCTGTGGGATTAATTTCCTGAAATATATGGTCATGATGTTGAGGTTAAATTAAAATCTCATTTGAAAGGATTCTTTTTATTATATTTAATTGGTAATCCTTTTCCTAGAGCCATTTTATGGTTCTCTTCCTCCCTCCCCCACCTTTAAATTTTCAGTATTGTGTTTTCAGGAGGAAAACTATTTCATGGCCACTAATAGCCTTTTTCAGTTTAACCTTTTAAAGTCACTTACCATTGACAGTTTTCTAGCACCAGTTGTTTATACACAACACCATTGTAAATCCTCTCTCAAACAAGCAATAATTTAGAGGTAAAAGCAAAGACAGTTCCCGATGGATTAGAAATCCTTCCATTTTCCTCTTCTCCTGCCCTCCATCTGCTTCAATCTGCTATAACTAAAACTCATTTTACTCAACAGCTGAAAACCCTAATAAAGCTCCATTTTAGTGACTCTCACCTGGAATTCTTTCTACTTGGTAACATAGGCACCAGCTTCCTCCGGGCCCGGGGGGGCTCAACCCCCTGCTCCACTCCAGGCCCCGCCCCCACCCAACCCATTTCCCCCCAGTCCCCACCCTGCTTCTTCCTGCCCCCGCTCCGTCCCCACCTCACCCCTTCTCCCAAGTCCCCACCTCTTCCCGCCCAGTTTCGCCCCCTCCCCTGAGCGCGCCCCCTCCCTGATCCTCCCTCGCAGCACCTCCTGCATGCCGCGGAACAGCTGATCGCGGTGGGAGGAGTTGATCGGCGGGGCCGCGGGGGGGGAGGGGAGGGGAGGGAAGCTGGCTGCCAGTGGGTGCTAAGCACCTGCTAATTTTTTTCACAGAGTCGGCGCCTATGCTTGGTAATATCCTGAATGAAAAGCGTAGCTGGTTCAATGTTAGGCTTGCCAGGCCCAGCCCTGAAGAAGAGCTCTGTGTGGCTCGAAAGCTTGTCTCTCTCCCCAACAGAAGTTGGTCCAATAGAGAGATTACCTCATCCGCCTTGCCCCCAGGCCCTCTATGACACCCTTCTGAAGGTTTCATGTGGATGGCACTGTGCACATCTATCGAGACACTGGTTTTGTGTCTCGTTACAACAATCCGTAACTCACTAACCTTCTGTGTCCAATGACTGGAAAGGGGTTAGTTGCCCACTTCAATGGTTTCTTGCAACTTGAATGGTTTCTTGAATGGTTTCTTGCAACATGTGTGAACTCCTTATGCTGAACAATCTGTTCCACCCTGTATTTAGCAGTGACACTCGGCGTACCTTTCCTAGAACTAAAGAAGAGCTCTGTGTAGCAACAGAAGTTGGTCCAATAAAAGATATTACCTCACCTGTCTTGTGTCTCCCACATCCTGGGACCAACAGCGCTACAACTCTGCAAACACACACAAATCAGCAGCTGTGCAGTTTGGCAATAAGCAAGTCTCTGGGAGAGGTAGGACTTGGAGTACAGAAGGGTTTTCTCCTGGACCCTGTTCCCAGAGCAGCTTATATGTAAATTCTCATATGTTACTTGTTGTGGCATATTATTTATTTTTTTCTTTTATTGACAATAATAAAAAGTGTCCATCCAAAGGCTCTGTACACCATGCCAATGATCTCATTTGCATTTTTGGTTTTGTAAGACTAATCAACTCACCCTCTGTACTAAGCAGCAGCTCATAATCAAATATGAACAGCCCCATGCATTGGCCTATACCTCCGTCTCTCTGTTTTATTCAAAAGCCAGGTGAAACAAATGGAGCCAGTATATTGATAAAATGCACTGGGAGGGTTCAAATGCCATCACGTACATGTGGTGATTTATCCTGTGCTCCAGGAATCCTTTCCATTCATTTAAAAAATACAATATCGTCATTGCTGCAAAGCCAGCCACCCATTTTCTCCCTCCTCTGTACATCTGAGAGCCTTGTTAGCAAACATACTACAAATCTCTCCCTCCTCTTATTCCTCTCCCCAAATGTCAGCTCAGACAGGTCGGCCTTGGAGCATAGGGTAGTTTGGATCAAAGGAGGAATGAATTCCAGAATCTAGAGGCTCTTATAGCGAATATTCTGCCAGCACCATCTCTCCTAGAGACCAAGGGACTCCAGCTTGAGTTCCTCTGTTGCTTGCCAGTGCAGCAGTATGGCATGGGGAAGGAAAGGCAGTCTTAATCCAAAGAGTTTACAATCAGAAAAAGCCACAAGCCATCAAGTATGTGTGAAGATAAACAGGAACATATGATTTCTGAGGAAATTATGCTTCAGTCATCCATAACTCATCATCATCATCCCTCAAGTGTTAGCACCGTGAGTCTCAAACTTTTGTACTGGTGACCCCGTTCACAGAGCAAGCCTCTGAGTGTGACCCCCCCCTTAAATATATAAAAATATGTTTTTAATTTATAACACCGTTATAAATGCTGGAGGCAAAGCAGGGTTTGGGGTGGAGGCTGACAGCTCGCGACCCCCCACGTAATAACCTCATGACCCCCTGAGGGGTCCTGACCCCCAGTTTGAGAACTCATGTGTTAGCGCCAGCCAAAACCTCAGGACCCTGTTTGCCTTTAAACGTTTGTATTTTGAGAGAGGGGTTAAGAGTCTGTTGTACATAAACAACAAGAGCTGGAAAATTGGGACTGGTGAGTGAATTTAAAAGGTGGTATTGAAATGAGATTCTTCTTGGAAATATGACTCTGCAAATCTAAGGGAAAGAGTGCAGGATTCTAGGAAAAGTTTTATAGATGAAGTCTTAAAAAAAACATCTTTCAAATCAGTTTTTAATTTATCCTCAGTGTTATGGTTGGATAGTTCAGGGAATGAATCCCTCAGTTCATAAATTCTAGATGCTGAGCTGTGAGCTGTCCTGCAGTTCCTCTGTAACAAACTTTCTTGTAGTGGAGTAAAAAAGAAACAGTTTAGACAGAAATGAAGCATGTTCTTTGCGGAGACAGCTTGTTGTCTAGTCACTTCTTGTTGCTGTTTGGTCCAGAGCAGGTTAAAGCTGTTTTCAGTGCTGTTCCTACATCTCTCCAAGTTGCTGGGTTCCTATGCAGCTCCTCCTATGTAAGCTGGCATCAGCATGATGTTGACAGCCGTACCTGCCTCCACACTGATCTTCTCATTGAGGATGACCTGTTGTGTCCCTGATGACATTGTTCAGAAGTTTGTCAAGACAGGTTGCTGCTGTCCTGTTGCACCTGGGATATACCAGCTGGACCAATCTTTTACAGGAGGCTAAAAGTAAAACTGTTGGCAAGTCAATCTGTTGGCATGGCCAGGTAACTTTTGCCTGTGAAGTGTTAGGCTTTAAGACAGTGAAGAGGTCAGGTACTGGGAGAATTGCAAAGCTGAGTTGCAGCTCAGGCCAACTTCTCAGCAGAGTGCAGACTTCTGATTGCAGGATGAATCATTTCTTCTAGTGGTAACTGCTGCTGGTCCTTGCGATTAGCGCTCTTGAGATTGCTATCAGATTTTGAATCTGCCACCTTCTTGCACTTGCCTGGAAGATGGTCATACCGCCATAGAGTTTCAGGCCAGAAGAGACCAACAAATCATCTAGACTGACCTCTTGTGTATAATGGGCCACCTGCATGCTAAACCAACACCTCAAATTAGACCAAAGTAAACGAGACTCCCGGGCACCTAGACTGTTATGTGCTGGAGGCAGAGAATAGGAGGGACCGAGGTGCACCAATGCCTGAGTCCCCTCCAGGGACAGGAAAATGATTCAGTGTGATACACTCAGATGATCCTGGTGAGTGACCCGCATGCAGAGGAAGGCCAAAAAAACCCCACGGTCATTGCCAGTCTGGGGGAAAAATCCTTCCTGACCACACATGATGTGGCGCTCGGTTGGACCCTGAGGCTGTGAGCAAGAACCGGCCAGCCATGCACCTGAGAGACAGGATGCTCTGTGCCTCCTCATGCAATCAAAAATCCAGCAGCTCCAGAATACACTGGAGGAGGGTTAGAGGAGAACATTTCCTGCCCCTGAAGGTGGCCAGGTGAAGCCCCATCTCCCCTTCCTACATCTGTCTAGGTCTGTGCATGTCTCTTTCTCCTCCTTAAATGCTCCCAACCCCACAGGATTTTACTCCGTCACTGGGCCTTGTGTGCTGGTAGCATCAGTGTGAAAGTGACTAGAATCTGACTCATCAAAGCATCTGTGTAGCCGCTTCGGATCTTGGTCACTTTCTGTTGCTAGTGCACACCCGGTAGATCGCAGGAAGACGACAGCTAAGAAAGTGGGGAGGAGAGTAAGCGATTGCTTCAAACCTCTGATTTCTCGGGTGGCAAGAGCATCACAGTGCTGTTGCCTACTGCTGGGGGCACCTGCTTACTCATCCTCTGAGCATTATTCATCATTTATTCATGGCAGCACCTACTAGGGGCTAAGCACACCCCAAAGGCTTAAAAAGGATGCTCTCTCCTCTGAGCGCTCACCATATATAAGGATCAGCAAGGTCAATAGAGATGATAGGCAATTGTATCTACGGCAGCTTGATTCACTGTCGGCAGTGTGACAGAAGGGAGTCTTCACGAGGGACTGAAACCCGGAGACGCCCAGGGCCACGCGGATTTGCTCAGGGAAGTCACACTGTGCACAAACGGGCTGCATGGAAGGGCACGGAGAAAAGTGACCATCTCACAAATGGGTGGGTGAGGTTGAGCGCGTTTGCGGAGTGGAGGGGCCAGGGGTCGGAATGAGAGGTTTGGCTACAGGGATGGAGAGGAAAGGATGGGTCTTGGAGACACGGGAGAGGAAAAAGCAGCGGAGTTTGGAAATGACCTGGATGGATGTGGTGAGAGGAGGAGTCAGAAATACCATGCGGGTAGCAGACCTGAGCAATGCGGTGGTCAGTGATCGCAAAGCTCTGGGAGGGAAGATAAGGAGTTTGGTTTGAGCCATGTTCACTCTAAGATGGTAACAAGATATGCAAGAGGAGTTGTTGGAGACAAGCTGAGACGCGGGGTGGGGAGGAAGGGGACAGTTTAGGGGCACAGAGAGAATTGGGAGGGTAGTGATGATAGCCGAGGCTGTGAGAGCTGATGGGATCCTCTAGAGAGAGGTGGTAAGGGAGAGGGGCCAAGGGCAGAGTCCCAGGGAGCCCCATGGAGACCAGGAGAGGGGAAGCGGAGAAGGCCTCCCAATGATGCCGGAAGGGCAATCAGAGCGGTAGGAGGAGACGCAGGGGAGGGCAGCGTCTTGACAGTCTGTGAGGAGAAGATGATCGACTGTATCCACGGCAGAGGGAGGCCGAGGAGGATGAGCGAAGAGCAGAGGCCTGAGGTTAGGCTGGGAAGAGGTCACTTGAGGCCCAAGTGAGAATGGTTTCAGTGGAGTGGACACCTTGGAAGCCAGGCTGGAAGGGTTGCAAAGCCGTGCTAGCCAGCTGCAGCGCAGCCTTGTGCTGCTGCCTCTGGTCCCCTTTGACAGGAAGAGAGAGGGGGTCTGAAGGTGGTTTCTCGAACAAGTCCTCTCCCTTATATGGAGGCAGAGCCAGGCTGCAGCCCAGGCCAGCCGATTAGATCCTTTGTTTGTGAGCAGAGAGTCTCTGTGATCGGTCCTGGAGCAGGGCATGCCTGTGAATCCTGCTCTCTGGAAACCAAATGTAACACGGTCCTCTTGTAAGTACCCGAGTGTCTGGGGAACATGAGCAGAGTTTGACTTCAGATTCCCAAACCAGCCTTGTCCAGAGGCACTTTGTCTCCTGAAGCTGAGTCACCATGTTCCCTGATGTTGTTTAACTTATTGCCAAGCTGACAGCTCTCCACCCTGAGCTGTCAATTGTGCGTGTGTGTGTGTGTTCCTCTAGAAGTGCTGATGGACACGTTGAGTAACAGTATCTGCTTGTTACAGGACATCTTGAGGCCGATTACTGAGGTCAGGACTGAACTGGAAAGACCACAAAGGGTTGCTGACTGGCATCCGTGGTCCAGATAAGATAAAAACAACTGATGACAGCAGGGAAGTGAAACAGCCATCTCAGCAGTTGGATTAGTGCCCAACGCAGAGGAAGGAAAAAATGGGGGAAGGGGTGGAGATGAGGCTGTCTGTGTGTTAGTTGTGTCCACAGTTTCCATCTGAGCAGTGTGTTAAATATTTATGAAGTGGTAGCACTTGTCGAATTTTTCCGAGCTACACGTTTTCACTGAGTGGGTGTGTGCGCCATGTGGTTAATCTGACTGGCCCGTTACTCTCACCTGGCATCGCTTCAGCCACACGGTGAGAAATAATTCCATTGTGATAGTGGCAAAACTTCAGGGGAAACAAAGCTAGCGGCATGCAAGGTGAACAGCTCTGACGTGTCCGCGGTGCTGCGGGCTGCACCGGACCTGGGAGCCGGATAGCTCAAGATTCACGTCAGCAGAGTATAAATCCAAATCAAAGTGGGGGAAGGATAAAGGAGGTGCCATAAAAGCGTCCATTATCATTCAGAAAATTCTGCTGAGGAGCAGCAGAGTAATTAAATCATAAGTACTTATTATTCAGCCGAAGCGACGTTGTAAGTGGCTGAAGGACTGTGACGAGAAAGGGAGGACAACGCCCAGCCTTTCTGTTCAGAGTCTCTGCTGAGATGCAAGTCTGCTCCTGTTTACACTCAGCCCTACAGCAGGGTCACGCTGCATGAATACATAAAAGAGCTTGGCTTGTTTAGCCTAGTGAAGGGGAGGCTGAGAGGGGGTCTGATGTCTCTCTAGAAATACAGCAGGGCAGTAAACACCAGGGAGGGAGAAGAGCTGCTGAAGCTAAAGGACAATGTTGGCACAAGAACAAATGAGGATGAACTGGCCAGGAATAGACTGAGGCTGGAAATAAGCAGGAGATTTCTGACCATCAGGGGAGTGAGGTCTGGAGCAGCCACCCAGTCGGACGAGTGGGCGCAAACAACCTAACGGGGATTAATATGGAGCTTGATCAGTCTGTGAAGAGGATGAGACGATGGGGTTGCCCACAATAGCCGGGGACTGGACTCGCTGACCTAGGAGGGCTTTTCCAGTCCTACGGATGCACCTCCATTAAAGCCAAAACAGAACCCGAAGGCCTCAGAGACTGGGCCAAATCCATGCCTGGAGCCCAGCTGCAGGGGTGCCTGAAGTGTGGTGTGTGCTGAGGTCATTCATTCCCGGGCCTGTCTGCAAAGCTTGCTCCTGCTCCGACTGGGATCGTTTGCACAGCAGGTCTGCATGGGGATAACAGCCAGGTCAGAACCCAGGCCTACCCTGTCACTGTTTTCCCAGAGCGAACAGCTGCCCACCCGGGCCAAATAACTAAATCCGTAATCAAACGTGGCCTGAATTAGGGCTGCAGAATTTCCTTGCACTTTCGAACACAACAAAAGCAGCCCTGATCAGGGAAGGTTGCCCCTGAAGTCACTATAATACACCAAAGTACCCATCGTCATGCCAGTCTAGAATATACGATTAGGATGTTTTTACAAAGGGGGAACTCAAGCAGGTTTTACCTCTGGGTGTGAGATCAGTGCCCCAGTGCAAGCTAGTTAACATGCTCTGGGCTCACACGTTCTTCCTGGAAGTAAGCTGGAGTTAGACTGACATGATAAACTCTAAGAGCTTTAAAAGAGCCGTTCCCAACTGTGAAACAAATAGCCAGCCTACAAACCCTGTAAGTGCTTAATTACATGGCTCTATTTATGTAACATTTCAAAGGCTCACGTAAGCCAGCAAAACTAAGGCGATCCAGAGTTCAGGCTGAATGCCCAGCCCCCATGCATGTGAATCTGCCTCGAGTTTTTGGTCTGGCATCACAACGTACAGGAAGGCTGGAGTGTTCAACTGGATTTTCAGCCTGAGTTCTGGATTTCCCTAGTTTTGTTTGAATTGCCCTGGTTTTTAAGTCACTTTTCATTTTGTTCAAACATTTCCTGGGTTGGAATATTTTAAAAGTGGATGAAAAGTTTGAGTGGTTTTTCCTTCCTCCCTAGCTCAGTTTGTCAGGCTGGTCCCACCCCCTGCCCCCTTTACTATTCTGCCTCTGAGCAGGAAATATGCTCCCCTTCCCTAAGGTTTCTTGAGTTTGGAGGAAGGAGCCTCCATTTGGTTTAGAAACAGCGAAACTCCACCCAAGAAAGATCTGAGAAATCTGGTTCATTATTTTTGGTCTAAATGTTGTCATGTGTCCTCAGCACTTCCTCCTTGGGGTTGGCGGCAGAACTGATGAATGTGCCATCGAAGAACCTGATCTTTTCTGTACAGGGCAAAACCAGGAAGAGTGGGGGATCATCTGGGAGCTGGCCTATTCGTGAGATTTCCAACCTACCTGCATTTAGATAAGCAGCTGAATGTCAGGATGACTAATCAAACCAAAGAGCCAAGTTCTTTGACACTCCCCAGTTGCTAGATGTTCCTCTTTCCTTATTATTTCTTTGAACATCCCGGGCTGCCAGCTTTATCCGCAAGTCTGAATAAAGATAGAATGACTAGGGCTGGCTGAACTTCATTGAAGTTTGGAAAATGTCAATAAAGTTTTCATGGGGGTGGGGGGAGCCATTGGATTTTTTTCACAAGGCTTTTTGCTGTTTTCTTTAGCTCATTCATATAGAATGAGATGGCTTTTTTTTTTTTTTTTAATCTGAACTTTTAACAAGTTTTAAAATTAAAAATATTGGAAATTTCACCCAAAAAGTCCCTATTTTTGACTATTTAAGAGCCAGCACCAAAGTAATTTCTGGAAGTGATCGGCCATTATCTTTTTTTACAAATTGAAATTGGTTAAGTTTTTACTCGGCATCTTTTTTTAAATAACTGTATAATGAGTCAGCTGGCTTCTTGGTAGAACACAGCCCACTCCAAGGAAAGAGCTGATGAACTAGATGCCATTAATTCACTGCCAATAAACCACTCATGACTTTAGAAAATCTCTTGTTTTTTAGGCTTGTCAGAGCCAACTGGAATCATAGTTCTCCATTACTCCTAGTAGCAAATGCCAACCCCTCTTTGAGAGCCTGAAACAATTGCCTCCCAGTGCTACCCATTGCCAATGAATATTTTGTATAATTATACAGTGTAAATAGGGAGAATACAAAAGACGTGTTGATTTTGGATCTGGCTCTGATTTTGAAAGGCGGGGATTGACCTAGTCTCCTTGCAGAGTGTGGGAAGTCAACCCACTCGTTCTTGGGGAGGACGTGACAAGCTGTAGCAATTATTGAAACTGGGCCATGAGGAGCCGTGTCGAACAGATGAAAGCATTCGTTAGTGAGCTATCCTGCCAACTCCCTCACGCCAGCTTTCGTTGGAGAAGAATTGAAGCACAACAAAACAAGGAATCTATGTTCCTATAAAAAGAAGAACTAGCTTTTATTGGACCAACTTCTGTTGGTGAGAGAGACAAACTTTCGAGCTCTGTGGAAGCTCATCTCTCTCACCTACAGAAGTTGGTCCAATAAAAGATATTACCTCACCTTGTCTCTCTAACATCCTGGGACCATCGCAGCTACAACACTACATGTAAAAAGAAGTATAATTCCTCCTACAGAAAACAAGTTCCTAAATGAGACTCATCTGTGGCTTCTTTCCTTCCTTGCAAATAACTTTATAAAAAAAATTAATCCAGTTGTCCTGTTTAAAAGTCAATATGTCCCTGTATGCAAGGGCTCTTAACATGTGGACTGGGTGTTTGGTTTTGGAATTCATTTTCTCGTTTTCCACCAGCTTCACCCAACTCTAAAGCTGGAGGGCCATCTTACCTTGACATAGACAATGGAGAACACTGTCCCAACATATGAAATGTAATTAATGGGGGCTGCAAAGTGTCATGCCGAGATGAATATCCCCTCTGTCTAGAACAGTGGTTCTCAACCTATTTATCAATGTGAGCCGTATATGCAGCTCTCTGTGTTATGTGGGCCGCACCCACATAATAGAAATACAATCTGTATGGCTGTGAGGATGTCACATGGGCCGCAGCTGTGTGCTGATTGGGCAACAAACAGACCATGGGTTGAGAACCACTGGTCTTGAACAAACATGACACTTTACACCTAAAGCTTTAGCAGTAATTAAAGAGCAAAAGGGAAAAGAAAATTACTCTAATGAGCCCAATAATAAAAAAGTCTCTGTATTCCACGGAAGTTTCTTGAGCGACTGGCGCTTGCCCATAAACGTACTTAAACAGAAAATCACCAGAAAAGTGCTATAATCTGACAGATTTTCCACAGGCTTAAATATTCATGAATTAAAAGAATTGGCAGAATTTTCTACATTATTAGCTTTCATCATGGCTAGAGGAGCAGTTGTTACGTTGGCTGCTCTTCAGAAACTATTAATCTAGTCTGTCATCAGAGCAGCCATTTTTAATTAGCTATTTTTCTGAACGATCTGGTGCAGGAGTGAGACTGGAAAATTTAAATGTTATTAAAGTTTTAAAGGTGCCCCTTTCCAGTTTTAATTGAGGGTCTGAAGCACAGGGATGATGAAATGACTGTAGAAAAGAATGACTGACATGATTTTAATGGTTAATTTAAAAAAAAAAAAAAATCCGGACCTGGAAAACTGTACTGCTCCTACCAGGAGAAGCAATTGAGAGAAATAAATTGTTCTTTAAACTGAAATTCACAACATTCCTTCCTGATGAAATCAAAATGAAATGTTTATAGTTGAATCTAAGCCTGTGTATTTCAACAGAAGTAACAGGATAGGCGGCAACATGGCACAGCAAGCCTCCTATTGGAATTTATTGTGTTTGGTTTCACTTTGCCACAGTGTCTTTTTTATAAATCTTTTTTTTTAGAAGATTTAGTTGGGGGTTGGTCCTGCTTTGAGCAGGGGGTTGGACTAGATACCTCCTGAGGTCCCTTCCAACCCTGAGATTCTATGATTCTATGAAAATGAAAAGTTGAACCTAATGTTGTAGCCTGGCTTCTCCTGACAGGAGCCAGGAGATGGGAAGGCACAGCATCCCGCTTTGCGCCCATGTACCCAAAGCCACCAGCGTAACCCCAGATATTAGATGCAGCCTATGGTGACAGAAGCGTTTTTTCCATTGCTGTAGGAACACCACCCGCCCATTCCTCCATCAACCTAGCTATGTCTCCACCAGTGGTTGGGTTGGCTCTCGGGGGGGGTGTGGATTTTTCACACTGCTGAGCACTGTAGCTATGCTGACCTAAGTTTTAAGTGTTGACAAGGCCTGTGCGATGGAGAAATCTCTGAACTGTAGGCAGTTTTACAGAGCAGGTGGCCTGCAATACCTAGACACACCAGAGCGATGAACTCTGAACACAGCACTGATTCGCGCTCTGTTTCTTGTGGGGAGATCTTTGTGTTTCTTTATGACATAGGGCTCCTGGAAACATGAGGTATTTACTTGGCTTTAATTTCAAACTCTGTGTCCTTCAGTGACGTTCTTCAGCTCATGTTCTTGTGGCCTGTTCGCTATCGCATAAACTAGTATTGAGACAGCTAGGAGACAACCTGCTGTGCTCGAGCTCGCAACTGCTGCTTCAGAAGCCCCGGTGGGCTCCAGCCCAAAGCAGGGTGGCTAGCACCGTCAAGAAAGTACCCCACAGATATTTACAGCACCGTCTCACTCACCAGCTGGGGGCCGGTGCTGAGTAGGACCTTAGCTCACAAGTAGACCAGACCAATGGGACTTTGCCAAAGGCTGGGAGAATCTGGCCCTTGGAAAGGAAACGTATTGTTTTCACTTCTAGTGGTGTGATGGGTGCACAGGGTGGAGTTCTGGATTCTGTCCCTTGTTCTACCACTGACACTGTGACTTTGGGTAGGTTACTTAGGGCTAAATCTTGCTAGACCCCCACCTGCTCTAAGCCAAGCCCTGCCCATGGGGCTCTGTGCAGGCTTGAAGTGGAGAAGGAATTCCCCCAGCCACCCAGGGTCGGCGCAACCCATTAGGCGACCTAGGCAGTCACCTAGGGCGCGAACATTTGAGGGGTGGCGAAAAAGCTGGCGCCGCTACTGCAGCCACCGCACCCTGAGCTGCAAAGCCTGTCTCTGGGCTTGGTTGGGGGCAGCGTACACAATGGCAAACTCTAGTTCTTCAGCGTTCAGGGTGTAGCATGAACTCTCTGTGTGGTGCATTGATCCGGCTCTGCAGGCTGGTACAGGGTGTGTTGGGCCAAGTCCCTGCCCTTACTCCAGCACCTACCCTACAACATCTCTAGTACCGCTGTTACACCTAGTGCTTGCATTCGGGGTGCAAAGGTTACATGTGTGCCTCATCCCAGAGCAGGGGGTTCGGCGGCTCCTTTCACACTCTGCCCTACCCCCTTGCACAGCGTAACCCTGGAAGTGCAGCCAGTACAAAGGCAGGTGCGGAGGCTTTATTTTCCTTGCTGGGTTTGTGGGACACTCTGATGGCCTTGTCTGGGGGTTGTGTTTGGGCACTGGTCCCTCGCCCTCCCAGTGAGAATTTCCTGGTCACCTCTGCATTTCCTAGAGTGTTTGTGGAAAAGGGACAAGGCAGGAGTGTGGTGCTCTTGATTACCAGGCACTCGAACTAGCTGATCCACCAGGTAACAAAATGTCACATCCATAGGCCACCGGCTGTCCAGTAAATGATTCCCCATCACACAACTCAGGCAAGGGAGTTCTGGTCTAGTGTGCAAACGGGCGGGGTTGGCTGAGGCCTTGGAGCTGCAGTAGCCTTCCCAGTCTGTGCTCTCCAGGAATGTGACCGTACAAAACACAAGGGCTTATGACGAAATAATTATTATTAAAAAAAGACTGCTTTCCATGGAAAATTTTGACTTTTTTGTTAGAACAAAATTCCTGAAAATTGAAAAGTTTTGGTTTTTTTCCTTAAAACTTTCAGCTGAAAACTGAACATTTGGATTTGGAACTGTCACTGCATTGCCGCATTGGAGTTGTAGTTTGGGTGCCTCATGTCCCTATTGGCCTCTATGGGCCGAGCTCCCCAGCAAGACTACATAGAAAAATAGACATGTTGGGCTGGAAGGGACTTCAGTAAGGATCTAGTCCAGCACCCAGCGCAGAGGCAGGACCAAGTAGACCATCCTGACAGGGGTTTGTCCAACCTGTTCTTGAAATCCTCCAATGACGGGGATTCCACCACCTCCCTTGGCAGCCTGTTCCAGAGCTTAGCTACCCTTATAGCTAGAAAGCTTTTCCTAATATCCAACCTAAATCTCTCTTGCTGCCCATTAAGCCTGTTACTTCTTGTCCTATCTTCTGTGACATGGAGAACAATTGATCCCCGTCCTCTTTAGAACAGCCCTGAACACATTTGCAGGCTGTTATCAGATTCCTCCTCAGTCTTCTTGTCTCAGTATTAAACGTGCCCAGTTTTGTTAATCTTTCCTCACAGGTCGGGTTTTCTAAGCCTTTCTCATTGTGGTTGTTCTCCTCTGGACTCTACGATTTATCCACATCCTTCCTAAAGTGCGGTGCCCAGAACTGGGCACAGGGCTGCTGCTGGGGCCTCGCCAGTGTCGGTTAGACCAGGGCAGTTACTCCCGTGTCTTACATACGACAGTCCTGTTAATCCAGCCCAGAATGATACTAGCCTTTCTCACAGCTGCATCTCGATGTTGACTCAGATTCAATTTGTGATCCACTATTATGCCCCAGATTCCTTTCTGCAGTTCTCCCACCAGCCAGTTATTCCCCGTTGTGTGGTTGTGCCCTTGATTTTTCCTTCCTAAGTGTAGTACTTTGCACTTGCACGATGGACCTCAGTGGCATTTCTGAATTGAAGTTTTCTGCTGAAAAACACTCCATTCTCTGACCAGCTGTGCTATTCAGGGTGCTGCTGGGGCTTATAACATCCCTGCTGTGTGGGACAAGGCGCCTAGGAGGCATTGTGCCAGTCCCAGCACCGAACGAGGTGGACCGGCCTGGGGGGAGTGTGTACTGAAGTGTCAACAGCTAGCGCTTTGGATGTGGGCATTCCTTCTCCCTCTGCTTTGATCTGCCAGGTGGTAGCCTAGGGGATGCTGCTGTAGGCACAGGCACTGGGGTTGTGTCTGCTTCCCTATGCAAAAGGGCTCCTGGACGGGCACACATTCCCACCCTCCATCAGAGTCTGCCCCTAATGTGCACTCTGCTTCCTTTAGCAGGTATAAACAAAGGGCTCGGCAGCAGGGATGTGAAGTCAATGGGAGTTTTGACGGAGTAAGGACTGCAGGGTTTGACCCGCAGGGAGGAGGAGGGGATGCCTACTGAGAGCTGGCATGAAAGATTGACTGCAGTCATTGCCGCAGTTTGACGTTAGCACTGGAACCACATTCACCAGGCCTTGGGGCGATAGCAACATTATCTTTATTAAATCTCTCCATGAAACCAAGTTCCAGCCCACTCTTGGCTCTTAACATTTGCCTGATTTACAGCAGGCTATAAATTCAGAATTCATTAGCACCCAAATGTGTTGCAAGCGTCAGCATTCACCTCCACGTAGATACCCAAATTTCGTATTTAAGGGGATGTTAATTACCAAAAAGCCCAGCTGGAATTTTCTTTTTAACAACTGGGGAAGCCAGCCAGCTACACAGTAGCTTATGAATTTCCAGCTACAGAGACAGAATTGCCTACATAGGGGAGGAATGATCACTGATGTGCAGGAGAAATCCCTTCCATTCCTGAAGGAGGAGGAAGGGCTGGCTGCCCTTCTTGCTGAGGGCATTAACTCTAGCAGCATGGCATTAATTTGTATGAGGTTTCCCTGAGGGGAGCAATGTTGGGAAGAACAGGCCTGTCTCCTGTGGCTCCACGAAGCCTGAACCCCACTGATCTCCCACAGAAAGCCTTCATGGGACAGGGAGTAATGCTGCAGCGTGGGCACCTTCTCTTGTTGCAGTTCCCCTGCCACTGGCAGAAGTGGGGACGGTGTTTGGTCCATAATTTCAGTCACAGGTTTGATAGCCTCGAGGGTGGGGTTAAATCAAACATGTCCAAGTGATCACTCCAAACAGAGCTGTCCACTTGAAACCAAGCCCTACAGAGCCGCGTTATGTTCTTTATGCTGAAGGTTGGAATAGGCTGATGCCTTGGAAGGATGTGGACACGAAGGGATATAGGAACATACCCATTCCCTAGGAGAACCGAGCGTCCACCTAAATTTGCATCTCCTTGTGTACAAAATGTTGTGTGTCGCTACTGGAGGAACACGAGACTTGTCAAAGCGGAGGCCCTGCATCCTGTCTGACAATGGTCAGGTACAGCTGCTTTGCTGGACATTGCGAGAATTCCCATAATGGACGCATATGGAATAACTGAACTCTGGGAGAAATTTCTCTGTAATGCTAGGCAGTTAGAGGTTAGCTTATGCACTGAGGCATGAGGATTCATACCCTCTATAAATCTTTGATCCTTTCTAATGTAACTGAAGGTTATTATCTATCTGCGTGGCTAATCCTTTTTGAACCCTACTAAGCTCTGGGCCTCAGTGATACCTTGTTATAATGAGTTCCACAGCTTGTTTTTTTTTAAACACAGTGCAAAATTATTTCTTTTTATCAGTTTTAAATTTCTTGCCTTTCAGTTTCATTGGCTACTCTCTTGTTCTTATGAGTGAGAGGAAACAGGAGCACCTGGTTCACCTTCTCCATGCCGTTCCTTATAGATCTTTATTTTACATATTTTAATACCAGCATCATGCTGATTTTGAAAAATTATACTATGCTCTTAAAAGATTTAATTTTTATTGCAATGAAAAGCAAGAGGTGTAGATTCAACTCCGTCTTGGTGGAAAGAAATTGGCAGCCAAAACACCAATACCGCTGTGTATAACATTTCAAGCAGTTGCTGCTTCGTAAGTACTTCTGCTATAAGATACATTTTTTTTCTCCAAAGTTTTTTATTTTACTTGACTTCCCATTTGAAAGAATCCGGAATGAGGCTGGCCCGTTACCAAAGGGTGTCTGTAATACAGAGTGCTGTGAAAGAAATATCCAAACTGCTAACCATTTTTCATTTGCTTTTAGAGTATAGACTCCAGGGGGAAAAAATTACCAGACATATTCTTTATCCCTGTACTAAACAGCTGTATATCTCTGGCCGTGTTGTACCCACCTGTAGTGAGACTGCTGTGCTGAATCTGAAGAGAGAAATAAGCTGTCTGGCACAATGACAGCTATCAGCTCCAGCTTTTCCTAAACCAGCTCTGGATTCAAGAATATGCTATGTAAATCGCACCCGGACTTTTCAGGCCAGAAGGACTGTTGCATCTGTTTTCTTCTTCTGCTTGCTGCATCCACAATAGCTCTACCAGGAAAACACATTGTTACACTCTACCTGGAGAGCTGCAGCATTTGTTTGGTCTGGAAATCCAAAGCTCTAGCTAGAGTTTAGTGCTCTCTGTGAAACTAAATTTTCCTTCGTGTGAGCATTTGTATAGCAGAGGAGGCATTTGTAGTGACCGTGCATCATTTGATCCAGTGTGAAATAACAAACTTTTCAGTTTTCACCAGTGACTTCCAAGTTCCACAGCAAAAATGGTGAAAATTCTACCCCGTGGCATACCTTACAGTGTGAGAGTTTGGGGAGGGGAGAAAAAATGTGATCTCTAATGCAAGCACAAAATCTTCCATGTGTGTTGAGTGCAAAAGCCCCATATGCCTGCACAGAGGGGCATTTGCACACCCAAATGTCGTTCTAGCAAATGCAGATGATTGGGGATGTAATTTCACAAGTGATTGGCTGGCCGTGTCTCAGTGGTGTGCCCTGTCCTATGAAAATGTACCTAGACTGTACGCAGTGCCCACAAATGCCTATGTGCTAATTTCTCTCTTTCTGCCCCATCAATCTCCCTTTGAAGCTAATGGAAAGAATCCCATTGACTTCAGTGAACGTTGGCTCAGGCTCTAGAGGTGGGCGGCTAGGACACAGGCATTTCAGCAGTCAGCAGGAGTTGTGTTTCTCCAGCTCCCGCAGAGGTCCCAAGCCCATGGCACATTGAGTGTTAATTTCACACTACACCTCACCCAGCTTCACTGCTAATGTGTAATGCTACAGATATAACACCCCAAATGAGAAGATAATAGGATACAATTTCGGAAACTCAAACCTTTCTAACATGATTGATTAATACCCAGGATGGTATATGACATAAGCTGAAAGGATGCACTTTAAATCAAAGTTACTACTTTAATGCCCGTGCCGCTGCTGTCATTTCTATTAAACACTAGGCAAGGATTTGACAGCCCTACAGAAAAGAGGGAGTCTGAACTGGTTCACAGCTGTCTTTCTGTTTGCTGCTTTTTAAACTGGCCCTCGTAACCTGGCATGGTGTATGCACATCCGTCTGCAATGGGTGGTCCACTAGCGGGTAACAGCCTACTACTGTACTACTACTAGCTAATGGAGTTATTCCTGTGGCTGAAGTGACAGCCGTCTCTGCTGAAGGTCCTGAGTTCATGGGTGGCAGTGTTAACTTTCACCCACAACGGGTGTTAAATCAACAACCTAATGGTTTTAAATCTGGTGCAATTGAAAGTGACGACTACAGAAAAATTCCTCCTCTCCACAATTTTTCAACTGAGTAGATTTTTCACATGACTTTCCGGGCTGGAATTGTAAAGACCAGGCTTGGTGTTTGCACCTGTCGTTCTTTGCGATCACAGTTCAGATCACTTAAAGGGCTCCCTCCCCAGTGAGCAGGGCTGGATCAGTGTGTCACTTCACTCTTCCCATTGCACAGATACAGAAGTAGGGCTAGTGGTTAGAGCAAGGGGATAGGAGTTGGAAGACCTGGGTATGTCTTCACTGCACAGCAAACCTAGGTGATTGGCACCCGGATTAGCCTAGCCTGGGTGTGAGTGTTCTCCTAGCAAAGCCCTAGCCATTGCACTGTGTCCTCACGCTTTCTGCCCTCGCCCTCGTGAGTCTGGGGGCCTGTCTCATGGTTCATTTGGATTCTTTCCCAGTTTCAATTGTGGGAGAGCTTGTCTGTCCTGTAGAGGGAATTGTGGGAAGGCATTGGAGGACTGTTAGCCCTTGAGTTATTTTTGCCTGCATCCTCATTGCAGAGTGGGTGGTTTCCAGCTGGTGTGAAAGCAGAACCAGGGCTCTCACTCACACCCCAGCTGGGGCTGCTAGCCCAGGGGTAAAGCACCTTCAAACCCAGGCCAGAGATTTTTCTGTATGGATGGCGGGGGGGGAGTTGGGCTAAAACCCAGATAAGAGTCTGGGTTAATTGTGCGGTGAAGACAGACCCTTACTGTGTAGCCTTGGGCAGCTCACTTAATGTCTTTGTGGTTTCACCGTCCCCTGAGAATAAGAAAAATCTTGAAAAATATTTAGAGATCCTTGGAGGAAAAAATCACAATATAAATGCAAATCTGTATTGTTGTTGTTAATAATTATTATTTTTACTCCTGCTTCATCATTTTGAATACTTAGTCACTTAAGCAAAGAACAGACCCTTCTGCAATTACTTGTAATTGTTCCCTGCAATTTCTTGAACAACATATCTTTTATTATTACTTAAAGCTTTAGAAAGCCGTGCTGCTCTGATGAAGATATTTTATTCTGCACGCTGTGCTGTGCACTGCACTTCACTAATTAAGTTTGCTATATAGGATAATTAATTAGGATATTGTGTATAATACCCTTGAAATGTAGGGTCAACCCATGCTGCCTCTGTTGTTTAATATATACATTTACTATTTTCCTTAAAAAAATAGCCTTCATATTTAAATTCAAATGAACATCCAGAACAAAATGAATACATTTGGGGAAGATTACCCTACTGAAATCTTACTGTCCTGTGTTGCATCTTTTCATAGTTCTAACTAGCCAAGAGGAAGGAAAACGCTGATGAAGCGTGTGAACTTGCTATAGAATTGAGGTAGTGCCAGACTGATCTGGGCTGGGATTAGAAGACCAAAAACCTCTTCCCATAATGGAGGGCTGGAGCAGCTGTATACCTGGAATCCGACTTATCTAACGTGCATATTTAATGATCCCGAGCCCCCATGGTAGGTGCCCTTGGATGACACAATGGAGGCTAAAAGAACTCACACTCCTATATCAAAAATAATCCGCTTTCTGTTCCATATTTGAACAATGCAGCCGTGGATGTTCCTTTTCATTAAAACCATATTTTTTTAAAAGAACTCTGTTGCAGAAATCAGTATGGAAGCAGACATAATTAAAGGCTTCTATTTTCCCAGCCATTGTCCTCTAGTCTTTGAAGAGCTCAGGGATTCCCAGTGGAACGCTCTGAACTCGGCAATATTTTGATAGCTGCAATAACATAATCAAAAGATGCTTTCAGGAAGAGCACCTTGTGCGAACTGAGGCCATTTTTTCCATAGATAACTGATTTAATAAGGTCCAGAGCTCAAGCACAGATGGGTAGTTTTATTTCCACCATGTGATTCTCCAGGGATGGTGCCCCACAGCGATTGTGAAGTACTGTATGGAAAGGAAGCATTGCTCTGCGTTAGGTATCCTCCATTATACACCTGCGCTGATACATGCAATTGCTTTTCTCTCTGACCCGGCAAGTGAGTGAGCATTATATGGCAGCGGGTGAGTGTAGGCCGTTAGTGCAGGGAATTGCAGGTGAACTTGGTCCAGTTGGGGGCTTTGTTCCCACGCCCTGCCCCCAAGCCACTTAAATCCTCATTTTGCCATGTTTTTTCTGCAAGCTGGCCTGCCACCACCTGTCCGCTTCACCTGAGTCTTGGCAGTGGTGTGGGTAGTTTGGAATGGGGAGAGCTGGGGCACTTCCTGTTTCATCGTTAAGCCTTCATCACTTCAGCTTTAATCGAGCTGAATTTGGATGCTGAGTCCCACTACCTTGCAAAGGTCTCCAGCCTTATTCATTCACTCACTCTGAAGGGAAGTCATTTTGGGGCTCTGTCTTGCACTGACTGAAGTCCAGGGGCGTATCACCATTGAGTTCAGCGAGTGCAGGACATGGCTGTCGTTGATGTGAGCAGGGGGTTCTCAGACGTTCTCATGATTATGTTGGGTTGGGATTTCATTTCTATTACAGCCGGGTTTGGAGGCCCCAGCTGAGATTGGAGCTTCTCGGGGCTAGGCGTGGTGCAGACACACGGTGAATTCCTGCCCCGAGAGCTCGCCGTGTAAACAGACAAGACAAAGGGTGGCAGGAAAAGCACAGGCACACAGAGAGGAATGTCTCAGACCACTTTTTCTCCCATTCCTGGCTGTGCTGGGCACTTCTCCTCCCATTACTAATCGTCTGATACCCCTGCAATAACTACAGCAGGTGCTTACATAGGGAAGTAATATATGTCTAGCTTCCTTTCATGTGATTTAGCA
This sequence comes from Platysternon megacephalum, assembly GCA_003942145.1. NCBI lineage: Eukaryota > Metazoa > Chordata > Testudines > Platysternidae > Platysternon > Platysternon megacephalum. Next base: position 2,665,262 of record QXTE01000140.1, read on the forward strand.
GCTGGTCACCTGGCAAACCACCATCGTATGTTCCACAATTTGGGACCCTTTCATCAAGGTTAATGATACACAATATCGATATATTTTCCAAGTGCCTCATTCTACAAAGTACAAAGAATTCCTGGTGGTGTCCTGAGCCTCTTGTCATTTACAAATGTGACGTTGTAACGCTGTCGCCAGTTAGCAGTAGAGCTTGTTGATTACTGTAAAAACTGTGGGTCAGACCCTCAGCCGGTGTTTGATTTGTGCAGTTCCATTGAAATCAGTACATTGGGCCGAGGATCTGGTCCCATATTTGCAATGTTTGTTCCAAATAGTTGTCCGGTTAGATTGTATTTTAGTTGTCCATGAGTGTTTCCATGAATGTTTGGGGGAATGACAGTGCTTCCCAGGTATTTCTTTTCACAGTTGAACAAGGTTGTTTTATACATGAACAAGCGTATTTGTTATTCATTTTCATTCTTTGTTCTTTGTTGTTTTCTTGTTTTGAAATGATTTCAGCCTTCCAATGAGGGAGGAGAAATAATATCCTGTGACTTAAGTGATCAGTCACACACATAACTAATAGCCAATTGTTGAAGTGAATAGTAAGTAAACAAATAAGTCAGTGTGCCCCATTCTCTTTCTTAGATCTTCATGGAAACAGGAAGGACTTTCTGGCAAATGGTTAGCTTTTTAAAAAGTGCAATAATGTATCTAATTTGCCCTATTGGGTTTTGTAACAAATTCTTTCAGCTGTTTCCAAACACTTGTAGAAATAGAGAAATGAGTCAATTATTTCCTTTCCCTTCGCTCCATTTTTTACCACATATTTTTCCTTAAGTGCTTTTGTGGCAATTCTCCTGGCAGGAGGGGGGTAACCAGACGCAGAGAAGAGTGATACATGGTTGCATCCGTGCCAGTCATCTTAGCTCTGACTAGTTCATCACTTGTTTCCCATAAAAGCAGCCGTTTGTGATAAAATGTGAATGAATTCTCATTAAAGTCTGTGAAATGACTCGGAGACATTGCAGGGAGCCAGCGTTAAGGGTGCTTGCCAACTGCTCACATCATGGTTAATTTACCACCACACCCTTTCCTTCCAGATCGAGGAAGGCACTTCTGCTGCCCATCGTTAGGAAGAACACAGTGAGCAAAGGATGACATACAGGCAGCATTTAACCTTCTACCTAGCGGAACTGTCTGAAGGCAGCACTCCCTCAGTTGGTATCTGGTCGTCTTACGCATCTCAATACCGCTCTCAGGGACATAACAGGTGAAAACAACAGAAACGGAAAGAATCCAAAAGACTTTTGTAAAAGCCTGCCTTGACTTCTTAACTTGGACGTTGTTTTCCTTCCCCTCCCCTTTTTTTTTTTTTACATTGTAAGGTCTTTAGGGCAGGACTGTGGCACATGGAGTGTTACCAGAATTATTATCATGACGTAACTTCCTGTCCCAAAATGCATCTTCTATATTTTGAGGTATCAGGTGGTATTGCAGCATCTGGGTTAGAAAGAAGCTCAGTGATTATATCCCAGCAAGGGGTAGGATTCAGTTTTGGGATATAATTTTGTGAATTTTTCCATTTTTATGCTTTGTCTTTTCCCATCTTTCCTGAATTTCTTCCGGCCCAAATTTTGGATCCGTCCAAATTCTGGGCTTGATTCTCCTCTTCCTGCACCTTTTACACCAATATAACTCCATTGACTTCAGCGGAGTTACTCTTGAATTAGACCGCTGTGAGTGAGACTAGAAGCAATCCCCGTGTCTCATGAACCCGTTAACACGAGTCAGACAGGTATGTGAGCAAAACTTTTTTTTTTTTTTGTAAATTCATAAATACTTATCTGAATCCACCCTTATCTGAAATTCGGTTTGACTGTATAGTCACATTTCCAAAGATCATCTTCTGTGGGAGACTTTGTCATCAGATGTGACGTCAGCGACAGGCAAGTGACTCTGAACATGATGCTGCTTCTGAAATGCAACTAATACCAGAAGTAGGAGACCCTTTGTGTGACAGTGCACAAATGTTGCTGAAAAGGCCCTGAGCCCAGATGATCTTCACCGTGGAAAAGCAGATACGAATAGATTGACTGAAAAACCCAGATCGGAATGACTAACAAAATTAACCCGAATGGAAGACAAGGCTGTAAAATTTTTTTTACAGCAGATCCTCAGCTGCTGTAAAGGGACAAGCCTCCGTTGGCTTCAGTCCAATTGTATCCATGTACGCGATCTGAAGATCTGACCCAAAGGGCCACATTTTCAAAAGCCTGATAAAATTCTTGGATGTGTCTGTTGGTGCTAATGATCAGCTGGGACTTTGTGTTTAGATATTTGGAGTAGTTCCTGGGAACAGGTACTTGGGAAAGGGAGAATACGCTGCTATCAGCATGTGTGCTGTATGTTGTCAGGATCAGGAACGCACAAGGCATCATAGTACCTCTGGCCTCCTCGCTCATAAGAGTTTCCTTGGCTGCAGATTCTGTTCTTCTAAGGTGAGTGGTTAACAGTAACCCAAATCTGATCTCCCTTGCCAAGGAAGAGAATGCCCTGGTATTCACATCCTGCGTCACCCAATCTGCCTATTGTTAATTCTCACAATCCTTTGGAATGAAGCCCTGGCACATTATCTCTGGTTTTGTGTTATAACCTTTTATTACAAAACCTTCAGAATTTCTTTGACTCATTTAGCCTGTTATCACCTTCCCCACAATGCACTTGCATGATCCTCTCTCAGAATACATAGCAACCACATCGCATTATGCAACTTCTGTTCTGAGATTATTCATTTTCCCCCCTATTGTTACTTTGCCAAGTTTTTCTTCTAGTTCTGAGAAACTGAATTTAAAAGAGCAGCGTCTCTGGTACAAGGATGTTCTTAAGAGGCAGCTGTAAGCGAATCAACTCGACAAGTGTATTCACAAGAGTCAAACTGGAGTGGCTGTGAAAAAGCAAAACAAAAAAACCCCTCCAAAGCCGTATTGATTTTTATATCATTTTCTGGAATGCGTCATCGCATAAATTAACAAAGCATCCAGGAGAAGAGTGTGCAAAGAGGCTACAGCTAAAGGGCAACTGAGGAAAAGATCAGGTGACAAGTAGATTTTTATATGCAGTTTACTCCAAATGCCAGTTGCCGGCAAGCCAGGGTGAAAGAAAAGGTTTGCATTGTTGGGGATGTATGTTTTATCGCCGCTGTGCTACACGGGAATGGATTCTGCCCACTTTGCCATTGAATCATTGCCCTGCTGTCATGCATTGTCAAAATCTTCTTCTACTTCAAATGGGTGGTATGTGCAAAGGGCACTGTGATTTAAACTGTTTTCCCTGTCCAGAGCTTGGGGGGAATATTGGTTTGTCAGAAAAAAGGAGTATGGTTTTAATGCCTCCCTGGGAATCAATTCTACACCAATGAGTCTTACCTCCTTCTCTTCAATCACATGTTCATGCTGGAGGGAAGGATTTGGCAGTTAAGGTCCAGGGGAACACGGAATGGGCGCATTAAATATTAGCCATATAAAAATATTACAGTGTTCTGCAGTATCTGTCTGACGCTGCATCCATAGGATTGCTTGTGAAGTAAAGTGCTAAACATGGGTATGGGTGGCAAAATCAGGCCATGAATAAATATCCTGAGTTTAAGGGTACTTGTCGCTCCTATTTAGACAGATTCATGTCAATTACATTAAACTAATGGTAGAGAAGAGCACAAACTGGGTTATTAGAAAGTGCCTGTTATATCTTCTTTAGGTGTCTTCCCTTCAAAATGATGCAGGCAAGGGAGCAGAAGTAGATCAGCGATCTCCCCTAAAGTATGGGGGATCAGAAACTAGGGACCTGGCTGTATTTTTCAGACTGGCTGAGGATGGGGCAGTTGAATTAATGGTTCCCTTGCTCACCTACTGATCCCCATTGGGAGAAAATGAGCTGCTGATGGCAATTCACCAGCTGTTGTCACATTAGCTGGGAGATATGCTAGAGCAGGCTGTAGAACTGGTGAGTCATGGAGTGGAGGAAGAGAAGGTGGCAAAGAACTAATGAAACAATGAGTCCTTGTGGCACCTTAGAGACTAACACATTTATTTGGGCATAAGCTTTCGTGGGCTATAACCCACTTCATCAGATGCATGGAGTGGAAAATACAGTAGGCAGGTAAGGGTTACAGAAGGGTTCTCTAGGAGAGAAAGTGGGAAGTAGAGAGAACCTGAGAAAAGAGCCTGGTGGATATGGTGAAACATGGATGCTATGTCCAGCAGAAGCCGTGTCTTCCGCTCATGTCTGATAATTTCTAGGATAACTGCAAAGTGGGAAAACCTTCTGTGTGATTTTACCTGGGGCTGATTGTTCTGTGGCCAGCCACCAGGCACAACATGGAATCTGTTTAGTTTATAACCTGACCTAAACTGCGTTTGAGTGTCCTAGTGACCTCCCTCCCAACTGGTGAAAATTTCATGATGACAGAGTGTGTCTATTCACAGAGATGGAGGCAAGTCTCCTATGGAACAGAAACAATAAGCCCAGGGTGTCCCAAAACTCAAATGTAAACATTGCAGCCAAGATTTTCAAAAACGGAGGGCTTGAAGGCAGGCTCCTAAATCCATTTCGAGGCCTGATTTTCAACAGTTCTGCGCACTCAGTAATTCTCCCAGGAACAACAGGCCACAGATTTAGAAATCCTGGCCTAGACTTCCTCAAGGACTGAAATAATGTTACATTTGGTGATATATGTATGTGTAAATATAATATAATCTGTGTGTGAGAGAGACATGAGAGAGGGAGAGAATCTTATAACTATTTCAAACACATTTTCAGATGAGAAGGCCCTTCATGTCCATGTTCATTTTATTTATTTTACAATAATTTAAAAAAAAATTGATTTATTTTGGGTCTAACTGAATCTTTCCTTTTCCGTTTTTTTAAAGGATTTGTCTTACCTTCACTTTTCGTCCTTCTGTGTCTTCTAATCCTTGAATTATCAGCCACACTGGCCAATTTAGCATAAGAAATTAAATTAATTCTCATGCTCAGACTCAAAATGTAAATTCCTTTATTAATAATTGAAGCAGATTTATTTATGCAGTTTGATATTTTTCAGGTTCAGGGAAGCAATTAGGTTTTGCTCAAGTTGCTGCTCAACAGACATTGTCATTAAACTCTGTCGTCCCCCGCCTCCCCGTTCTGCCTCAACCTGCTAAGTAGATAAAAGATTGGAGTCTGGTGGTATCAGAGGGCCTTGCAGACAAACATGTTGTGAAGTTAATGTAGGGTAGATAATTTGTTCCACGCTAGCTTCTATTTGGATCATGCCTCTAACTAGAAAAGATATGGACTTTCCTTCCAAACTTTGCAAGTTGCCACCATGGCGAGAATTCCTGCAGGGAGCACAAAGCCGTTGGGCGTCTGAGAGCCACCTTAGAAAATGGGTGTGGTGGTTTGAACAGCAAGGGGTGAGGCTGAGGAGGAAGCAAAGGAGAGGGGAAGATTTTGAAATTCTTTTAAGTCTCCTCTGAAGTGGCAGTAACAGCCTGGGTTTGGTGGCAGGTAGCAGAGGCAGCCCAGAGGTTCTAATGAACAGCCCTTTGTTGGTGGTTACTCAGGGATCACTCTGCATGCACTAGGATCCCACGCTTTGCACTTCCTGGGGTGTGCCGCTTCCACGTCTCCTAAAGAGAGTCCAGTCCAGTCCTCTGACCTCTCCAGTCCTGAGGCTGAAGTGATGGGAATATGCACAACAGGGGTAATTTTCCCAAGAGGGAAGTGCTAGAGGGCAAACTGCAAAGCCATATGCAGTGAGAACTATTAGAACTGAATGGTGCCTTCCATGAGGTAGTCAGGTTTACCGAAGTAGTGTTGGTATTGCCCATTCTGCGTCACAGGGCATGTATCATGCCGCAGTGAGGTTAAGTACCATGATGCTTGCATGTCAATTTGCTAATTGCATTCACGGTACTTTAATCTGATTCAGATTGGGATGAATGGCAAACCCTAGCACCGGATGATGTGGTAAGTTCTATTAAGCAATTGTCATGTATATTTGCTTAAAGCTGTACTCTAATTAGTCCCTCCCAAAACTAAACCCCAGATCTGGAAAACCTCAAACTTTGAGAGTGTTGAGAATCCAGACCTTGCTCCTGACTGTGTTTTGCACCTGGCCCTTATCTGTAAACTCCTTGATCTGAATACCCCTAAACCTTGGGAATGTTTGAAATCTGGATCCAACTTTTATGGCTTGCACTCCTGGCCAACATATAGATCCTTAAATCAAGTTGGCTGCATTTCTTTCTCTGTGTTAAGGTTCCTCTTCATAATGAGGCCATACACATCTCTCTTGGCTTTCTGTTTTGTTACAAATCTGAAACTCAGACCAGATACCTCAGATGTTTCTAAAATTCACAGTCCCTTTGCGTGGTCCTGTGCTGATTATTGAGCAAATTTGGGCCCAGTTAGTTATTCATCAAAATCAAGGGAGAGTAGTTGTTTTGCACAAGGGTGTGAAACCAGATGACTTTAACTGATTTGGAGATGTAACATTTGTTCAAGATCAAAAGGAAACTCGAGGGAGTTGTGAACTCACGTGGATTATAATAACAAAAATCCACACATGAAGTGTTGTTGCCCAGTTTTGCACAACTCAACTTCTGCATGCTCTTGCTAAGCTTTAGCGTTTCTCTTTTAGCTCATTGCTGCATGCTTCAAGCCAACCTGAAGTCAAATTTTACCTTGCCACAGATTTTAACCATAGCATGCTTCTCACATTCATTGAGTGGAACTTCAGTAATTGTGTGGTCTTCGCCAGTAGTCATTCCTGGATGTGTGTGGAAGACTGAGTTTTTCAGAATCTCTTTTGGCTTTCTGATTCTTTAAAAAGACACTTTCAAGGCCATATGGGACCTTGCTGTGCTTTTGATCATGATGACTGCATCTTCAGATAAATATGCTTCCCCCCGTTTGCCTGTATGGCCTGCTTTTGTATCCAGGAAGCAAAATGAACGTTACAAAAATCCTCCTGTCAAAGTGCTTCAGAAAATAGCCCTGAGGTTTTTTTGGGTAAAATTCACTACTGGCATACAGTCAGGGCTCATCAAAGTAACGAAATTCACAGCGTTGGCAGTGGTAGCTCCAAGTCAGAAGAGGTCATTGGCACAAAATGAAGATTATGTGGTTTCCAAAAATGGCCCAGCCAACATCCTGCTCAGTGAAATAACTTCCTTTTGGATGAGATCCTCAGTGCCCTGAACAAAGAAGTCACCTGAAAGCATCTTAATGAAGGTTGTGAGTGAAGAGACAACCGAGGGCAGGAATGTTCGAAGGAGACAAGACGAAGATGGCAAAGTGACAATTGTAACATGGCACATAAGCAAGAGGAACCCACGTCTTCACAAAATGACAACACTCTCGTTTCTTGGATCACAAACCCGATCTGTCAATTAGCACAGCCTGCATAGAATCCAAACGCCATGCCCAGAATAGCATAAGTGTTGAAGCACCTATTAAATTTATTTTAAACTATGAAAACTGGCACATGGCTGTTCACATTCTTATAATACAGGACGTACTGGGATGTTTTATATTTCTCTACATTTATTTTTTTAAGTTTTGGGCACCTTCACTTTGGATTGTGCTCTCACCTTCTCTTCTCTGCACCCTGATCGGTTTGATCTTTGACCTCGAATAGGTCATGTACACTAGGGGCATGTACACTAGGAAATTTTGTACCGATTCTCCAGCCCCAAGATAGCTACGCTCATGTAACCAATGGTGCTGGCTCTGACGTGTAGATAGGGCACAGATGTCTTCACCCAACCCAGTGTTGCTGAGACTGCCAGAGCAGTCCTGGTGGGAAAACTTTACAGAATTTCCCTAGGGTGGAAAAGCTCTAGTTTAGACACCAGGCCCAGGGGTCTGATTTCACTTTTCCTCAAGCGACGAGCTGCTTAGGAATAGTGATCCTGGCAAGCCAACTGTGTGAAGTGTCTCCCAGGAAAGCCTCCATCCTATTTCCTCACACCTCTACTGGTTTGCTCCTACAACAGGCACTTTCCCTTTCTCTGCCTCTTATCCTGCTTACTTTTTTCTCCCCTTTCTCCAGTTCATCTCTGCGTTTCTATCTACCCTGTTTTCTTTCCCTCTCCCCCTTGGCTGGATAGCAAACTTTCACAAGGCAGTTCATTTCCCACCTCATTGGCACTTCAGAGACCCCAGTGTCGCTCCGCAGACGAGAGGCTGCGAGAGCTCAGGCTTTTTGCTAACACTCCATCCACTGGGGAAAATCGCCAGTGGCTTAGCAGACAGCTGGACACCATTTGCCAGCTGTTGGATCCTCCCAAAACAGCCTGAAAATTGTGACATTCACAACTTTCCCGCAGCTGTGATTTTTTTTTTTACTCTTGCGCTGATGTCGCACTTGACTGAAACTCAGTGGGGGGGAATCCAAGGTACATTCATGCTTTTAGGTCAGGAAGCAAAGGCACCTCTTCATTTCTAGAAGGAATTCAAAGAAAAGGAAGAGGCAAATGCACAAGACTGTCACGAATGCCTTTGTGCCTGGCCTGTGTGTGCTCTGCCTAAGACCTAACGTGCTGCTGAGGAGAAGGAAGCAGTCCAGGGATAAAGTGAGGGCAGTGAGGTGGTGGGGTGGAAGTTAGAGAAGGAGAGGAGACCCCTTGAGAGAGAGGTAAGGGGGTAAGCTGCTTGTCTTTGCCTGGCCCGAAGCCAACACGTACATGTTCTTTCTTCTGGGCGTCCCAAAGCCACTGTTGCTGCATGTTGTCTTCCTCCTGGTTTTGCCAAACTGCTCCCTGGCTCATCCACCCCAATCTGGGGGCTCGCTCGGCCGGTGAGAGGGCTTGTCTGCCATTCCTCTCTTTCTCGCTGACTTTAGAGCGAGCAAAAGCATTTTTAAAATGGGGTTGGAAGTTGGAACCTTTAGCGACTTCAGTCCCACTGGGGAAGATGGGAGCTCTGCACCCTGTTGAAGTGTGATGTAATTTCACTCTCTAAATGAGTCTGTGATATGGGGAGAGTAAGGAATGATTGCGGGGGGCAGGGAATGATGTTGTACCGAGCACTTTCATCTTCTCGTTTGTCTCTTGCTGCTTATTTTGGACACGCCCAGGGAAATTGCCAGTTGGGTCAATACCACACCATGGTAACTAAGATGTTGCAATTAACAAACCTCAGTATTTTCAGTGTTGGCAGTATTTCTTCGGGTAAGCGTAGGGGCATTCAAGGGAATACCAGAAATAGCTGAGGTTACTGTAGCTATTTCTTTAGTTAAATTGCCAAGGTCTCCTGTACCACTTGGAATACCAGAGGCAGGTAGAGGATCATGTATAGTCATCAGAAACCCGTTCTAAAGAAAGTAATCTCCCTGAACAAGCCTTTTTCTGTCACAAGAGGTTATTACACAGCCTGTGGGTCTCCATCCCCTTTTGGATTTGGTAAACTCCACTAAATTTAGATTTACCGATGGTTTCTGTGCTGTTGTTCGTTTCTGGAGGAAACTTCCCCACTACTTTTGTATATATAGGTCACTAGCAAATCTGTTCCTAATCAAGAAGCCTTAATGAGCATGTCTACAAGACCAGTTTGTTCACTGCATAATTTCAATTATGTTTCTGATTAATTGCCCAACTGCAGGATCTTAAACAATGGGCTGAATCTATTAAAACGCATGATAATTTGCAGAAAAAAGGGCTCTAAGATGTGATTTTGCAGAAGATAACACCTCTACTAAATGATTACACGGGTAAGATTCGGGATGTAAAATACCCCAATTATGTAGCTAGCTCTTCACAACAGAGCTATTGGATACATTTCTGAATAGCTCCTTGTTCACCTGGTGCTCTTGACTCCCGCTAAGTGAATTTCCAAAGGTGTCAACAGTTGAAAGTACAGAGTACACCCGAGCCAACGAGAGGGGGCAGGTTGGGGGAGCTGACGGCCCCCATGTGGAGAGTATGGTGGCATTCCCCGGGGCTTGCCATTTTTAATAGCAAACATCACTGGAGCCCGGTTTAGGAGAGAAGAGAAACAAAGAACAATAATGTGAGAGAGAGGCAGGATGGCGCCCTGACCTCCCTAGCAGCAGCTCGATGTGGTGCTGGCCCTCGGTCAGACCCCTCCGCTCCCGCTATGTAAGGGGGCCACAGTGGCTGGAGCGGCAAAGCAAAAAAAACCAAAAAACAACCTGCGGGGCGGCCGGAGCCAGGGTGCAGGGGGACTCCCTGCGCTGCAGACGTGCCCCGGCTAGCGGGGGGGAGAGAGAGAAGGGGGGTGGCCAGGGCTTCCTTCAGTGAGGCGCTCGCCATGCGGCCCGTGCCGCCTGCCGGGAGGGCTCCGCGACGCTCCGGTCGGCGGGCAGGGAAGGACGCGGGCTGCTGCAGACCTGGCACCGGCTGGGGCGGACGGAGCACGCCGCCCGCTCCCAGCAGGGCGCTCCCCTCCTCCGCGCCGCCACCCCCTACAGGGCGGCCGGAGCGGTGAACCAAAATGAAAAAAACCCTGCGGGGCGGCCGGAGCGGCAAAGCAAAAAAAAAAAAAAGGATTGGGCGGAGTGCTGCCCCTTAGAATCTGCCGCCCCAAGCACGAGCGTGCTCGGCTGGTGCCTGGAGCCGGCCCTGCCTGCAGGGGTAGCAGTATGTATTCCCTTCCATTGCCAGCAAGCTTCCCTGTGAGGGCAGGGTCACGTACCTTCCTCCTACACGCACAGTCGTTGCAGTCGCTCCAATACAAGGGCTATGACTGTTCTTGGCTCTTGGTTAGACCTAGAAATGAGCGGGAAGCTCCCAGGCCTTTCCTAACTCCCTCCATATGTGTCGGTGAAGGGGCAGGGCACAGTCTGTCCTATAATGCACACCGGGCATACAGACCAGGAGATAAATGGATTTCTTATGGCTGGGATAAGCAGCCTGGTGTCCCTAGCTCCTGCTTGCAGAGCCAACCCTTAAATATAGGCACTGGCTCGGCTGATCCCTGTCCTGTGCGAAGGGGCTCACTTTATAAAGATCTGTCCTCTTTTGAATTATTCCTGAAAACAGACACCGCTCCTGGTACACAGAGCAGCCAGAAGCAAGCGAATGAGAGAGAAGGAACAGGGCAAAAAAGAACAGCTGGAGGGGAAAGAGGGGGCAAAAGCTGAGGCAGTGCATGGACACTCTGCCTGGAAAGCCAACAGGGAAAGGAAACAAACGTTGACTCTTTGGAGTTCTGTAGCTCCAGGCCTCACTGACATGGGGTCACTGGCTTGAATTTTGCTTAGTCAAGACCAAAAGTCCATTCTTCTCTGCCGGCTGTTTGGGCCACATGCTCTAAACAGAGCTGGCTAATATATATATATATATATTTTGGAACAAAAAGGACTTTCTGGGTGTAGGGGGTGGGTGGATAAATGGCCCTTTTTCAAAAACAAATACGTTCACAAAATATTGTCACTATCAACGTTTTTCATTTAAAAAACAAAAGAACCCTCCCTCTGACATTTTCCTCCTGAAATTTTTATCAAAAATCAAACATTATTGAAATATTTTGTTGACTGATAACCAGGTATTTTTTTGGGGGGAAATCAGAAAAGTTTTTTTGTTTTAAAAAAGTTAACATTTTTAAAAAACTAAAATTAGGTCCATTTTGAACTCCCTGAAGTGAAAAAAAGGTAGCCATTTCCGAATGTTTTGCAGAACGCTTTTGCCAGGTTTTGCGACCCAGCCCTAGCAGTGAGGATGCTTACGCTGCCCGGTCCCTGTGGGGCCCGTGCTTGGAATGAGTTGATGACTCCTCTCTCCAGGGCTGTGTGTGTCATGAGCACAACGTTCACATGAATGTTCCAGGACTGAGAATGCTTTGTGCTTCTGAGTTTTTAACTGAAAACATTTAGCACTCGATGAGACTAACTCCAGTTATTTGCTCAAAGGATCCCACCCTTTATCATCATGAGAAAGAAATGCATTCTCTTCCCATGTGAATTCCCAGGGGGGCGGGCTTGTAGGAGCTCGGTGTATTTGGAGAGAAGAGTGGAGACATGTACCTCTCCACTGGCAATGTTTGCAAGCTCCGATTCTGCAGTGGTTGCTCAGAGTACTGGCCCTGACTCAGCAGGGTATCGGAGTATAAGCATGTGCATTGATTTCACTGGGATTACTCACATGGCTAAAGTTATGCCTATCCTTAAGCACTCTGCTCCACTGAGGCCTTTATTAGCATCAAAGGAGGCTTCCTAGCATGAGCCTACAAGCATTTGACACTTCCCTTCAGTATCTCCTCTCAGTTTCACTGTGAGGGTTTCTCTTTCTTTGATTGCTTTAGGCCTGGACATTTGCACCAAATCAAAATGCTGGGCACTGCTGACTTCACTTCCAACAGGCAGCACTGTATGTTGATATGACGTTTTCCTAGCCTGGCATGTACTGAGGGCACCAGTGTCGTGGGTGTATTAGGAGTGAGATACAACTTTGAGAACATTGGATGAATCAGAAATAGCAGAGACACCCCAAAGCCTTGACACACCAGTGCCTTGACAAACATCTGAGACTGGCATAAATGCACCCAGCTGCATTGGGTGAAATGGGAAAACAAACCCTTATTTTAGAAAACACATTTCCTAATGTATTGGTTTTTCTTTCTCACAGGTGGAAACATTGAGGGCAGAGCTGTGGAGCCTGCCTGAAAAATGTAACTTCTAGGGAAACTTGGGGAAGGACATTGATTTATGATCAAACGGAAAAAAGCAAAGCAGAATAAAAAGAATACCTAAGACTTAAAAACAGGGAAATCTCATCTCTTCCTGTGAAGGTGTTGCCTTGGAATCTTTCATGTAAACCTTAAATGGAATTAAGAATGAGGGGGAAATCACACTGGGACTACAGTGATCCTTGTATCCCTCTATTAACATTAATACAGGCATTGATCTGTACAATTTATTAATAGCCTAACACCACAAGAACTGCTATGATAAACAGCTCAAGCCCTAATGCGACTAGTCGCTGGTCTAGCAGGGTCCTTCGCATTATCATCACCTCAGACTTCTAGTGATTTTATAATTGGTCTGACTTGTTTCTATTCAAGCCCTGTAGAACCAATTAGCAATAGCCTTTTTTGACCTATGGTGTCTATGGTGTGAGGGAAAACTAAAGACTTAAAATGAAAAGCCAAGAGCAAAGACCTAAATCTTTTTGGCTCCCTGATGAATAATCCTGTCAGGCCTATCACAGGCACTAAACAGGAATGCTGGTTGCAGCTGAATTTTTTATACTTTCTATTAATCTTTAATGATAGCTTGGTCACCTAGTCTCTTTTATCTTGTCAGATAAATGTATGGTTAACAGGATAATGAGATTTCTAAAGCTCTATTCTAGCTTACAACCAGCCAGTGCATGAGGTGACCCCTGACCCCTGTCAGAGAGCAACGCTGGGGTGATGGTAATTGGTAGATGTGCTATGAATGTATTGGGAGCTGATGGATGGTTTAAACTTTGATTTGAGGTCAGGAGGTCCCTCAGCTCTGGAAGGCAACTGTGGTTTTATTACTCGCAGAATCAGATGGGGTTGTAATTAGATTTAGCTATTGCTTTATTAATAAGTAATTGTTTCTACTATTGCTTTAGGTTAGCAAATCTATTCCACTGATAATTTAGGGCACTGATATGGCTTTATTTATTAATAAATGGGGAATGTATATTTTTGCCTGCGGCAAAGAACAGCCCAGAATTCTGTCTTGCCAACTCTACTGGAATGATGAATTGTTCTTTATTAATTCAATAATTAGCCTAAGTGCTAGAACTTCATCACTGCTACAGAAAAGTGAGTGTTATATACAATCTGGTGTGCGTGTGTGTATAATATATATAATATGATATGTATTCATTAATGATCTGGAGGATGGCGTGGACTGCACCCTCAGCAAGTTTGCAGATGACACTAAACTGGGAGGAGTGGTAGATACGCTGGAGGGTAGGGATAGGATACAGAGGGACTTAGACAAATTAGAGGATTGGGCCAAAAGAAATCTGATGAGGTTCAACAAGGACAAGTGCAGAGTCCTGCACTTAGGACGGAAGAATCCCATGCACTGTTACAGACTAGGGACCGAGTGGCTAGGCAGCAGTTCTCCAGAAAAGGACCTAGGGGTTACGGTGGACGAGAAGCTGGATATGAGTCAACAGTGTGCCCTTGTTGCCAAGAAGGCTAACGGCATTTTGGGCTGTATAAGTAGGGGCATTGCCAGCAGATCGAGGGACGTGATCGTTCCCCTCTATTCGACATTGGTGAGGCCTCATCTGGAGTACTGTGTCCAGTTTTGGGCCCCACACTACAAGAAGGATGTGGAAAAATTGGAAAGAGTCCAGCGGAGGGCAACAAAAATGATTAGGGGGCTGGAGCACATGAGTTATGAGGAGAGGCTGAGGGAACTGGGATTGTTTAGTCTGCAGAAGAGAAGAATGAGGGGGGATTTGATAGCTGCTTTCAACTACCTGAAAGGGGGTTCCAAAGAGGATGGATCTAGACTGTTC